>JAVSCE010003207.1:0-171791 GCA_032199065.1 Smutsia gigantea
TTGTAAGGTTTCTGTTGAGAAGTCTGATGATAGTCTGATGGGTTTTCCTTTGTAGGTGATCTTTTTCTCTCTCTAGCTGCCTTTAATACTCTGTCTTTATCTTTGATCTTTGCCATCTTAATTATTATGTGTCTTGGTGTTGTCTTCCTTGGGTCCCTTGTGTTGGGAGATCTATGAGCTTCAGTGGAGTGCGAGACTACTTCCTTCCCCAGCGAGGAAAGTTTTCAGCAATTATTTCTTCAAAGACACTTTCTATCCCTTTTTCTCTCTCTTCTTCCTCAGGTACTCCTATAATGCGAATATTGTTCCGTTTGGATTGGTCACACAGTTCTCTTAATATTCTTTCATTCCTAGAAATCCTTTTATCTCTCTCTGCCTCAGCTGCTCTGTACTCCTGTTCTCTGTTTTCTATTCCATTAACAGTCTCTCGCATCTCATCCATTCTGCTGTTAAACCCGTCGATCGCTTGTCTGATTTCTGTATTGTCTTTCCTCAGTTCCCTCACTTCCTCCCTCAGCTCTTGCACATTTCTCTGTAGGTCCATCAGCATGGTTATGACTTTTATTCTAAATTCTTTTTCAGGCAGGCTGTGCATTTCCATCCCTTCAGACTCCCTCTCTGGGGTTGCCTGGTTGATTTTGGTCTGAACCATATTCCTCTGTCTTTTCATGGCTGTATAATTTGGTCACTGGTAGTTGCCACGTATGTCAGCTGGGCTCTTTAAGACCGCCTCTTGGGGTGCCGAGTCCTCTCGGGTGTAGCTGCACGCTGTGCGCTTTCCTGTGTATTCTCGTCTCTCTTTTAGGAATAGATGTATTTGCTGTGTTTTCGTAGATAAATTTAGTGTTGGGAGGAGATTTCTGCCGCCCTGCTCACACCGCCATCTTCCCGGAAGTGCACTCAGATTTTTTTAAAGCATATGATTTTCCTTGAGGAGCCACTTGTTCCCCATGTTGGGTCCGTATGGTTTGAGTGACTAAATCCATGACCCCAACTCTAACATCCCCTCTGCTCTATGGGCCACCATGTAATCCAATCCTTGACACGCTGTATAATCTACTCCGCAGCAGGAGTGAGTGCTTGCCCCAGATGGCCCAGTTAGACTTAGTGTGGGGATATTTGTGAAGACTCTCCCTCCAGTGGTACCTGAGAGACTGGAATATGAACCTGGAATGTCTTGTGGCCATGTCACGCCTGAGTGGGAGGAGCCTGTTTAAATCAAATCAGCACAGAGAAAACAGAGCCAAAGGACAGAGATGGACAGAGACTAAGTGCTGATGACAGCACTGGAGCCCCTGGAGACCTCCCAAATTTTCCTCTGGACTTGTGGTTATGTGTACTAATAGTTGAACCTTTTTTTACTTAAGTCAGTTTGAGTTGTGTTCATTGAATAAATGAATGGATGAGTGAATGAACCTGGACACACACCAATAAAAAACAAGAATACCTGCTACAATCCCAGTTTCTATACATGGTTTTGTAGAACATTCTGCTGGAGGCTACATGGCCTCTGTAGAACACTGAATCAATGAGTCATTCCCGTGTGTGGCAGTCTTTGTTAATTGCCTGCTCATCTGCCACTCCTCATACCCACCCCCATCCTGTTCCTGGTTAACAGGGCAGCCAGGTTCGAGCCTGCAGGGATAACATAATTGATCTCCAGTGTCTCAACAGACAGCACATTACAAGACTTTTAGGATTGCTGGTCCCCACTCATTAAATGACAGTAACCATTGAGAACTAAAAATGCCCTCCTCCCCTTTCTATGCTGCCTTCTCTCACTTTTCAAACTCCTGTTACTTCTTTTTGCCACATATTCATTTTCCCAAATTTTCTTCCAGCCAGGAGTGTCCACATGATGTGGATAATAAGGGGAATAAAGTTATGCTAATAAAAAGTAAAATTCTTCCTTTTCCCCACGTTCTTTCTTTGCACTTTGAATATAATGATGTGAGATGTAATATTTGTGATGCAGTAGACATATTTAGACTCGGAGTGTATTTGTATTCCAGAGCTGCTGTAATAAATCACCAAAAACTCTGTGACCTAAAGCAGAAATTTATCTTCTCACCATTCTGGAGAACAGAAGTCTGAAATCCAAGTGTTGGTGGGGTTGGTTTCTTCTAGGGTCTCTGAGGGATACTGCCTTCTATGCCCCTCTCTTAGCCTCTTGTGGTTGCCAGCAATATTTGAAGTTGCTTGGCTTATAGACACATCACTCTAATCTCTCCCCCTATCCTCAGAGTGTCTTTTGGCATTTCTCCTCCCTTCTCTTTGAAGGACACTTGTCATTGGGTTTAGGGCCCATTCTAATCTGGGATGATCTCAGTTTGAGATCCTTAATCATATCTGCAAACACTCTTTGTTCAGATAAGGTCACAGTACAGGTTCTGGGTGGACATAGCTTTTGGGAGGCCACTATTTCACTCACTGCCATGACTCAACAAGTCTAGGATGGAAAGTCAACACGTAAGAATGCCAGAAAAGAATGTTAGAAAGACCCAGGTGCTTGATGACAGCATTCACTCATTGATGGTTTTTTGAGGCCCTTATCCAAGCTTGGATTTCTCACCTCCAGGGCTTGTGGCAGTAAAGAAGTTTTGAAACAAAGCTAACAATTCCTCCTTAGACCCCCCCCATATCCGTCAGACCTCTGACACAAGATTTCCCTGCAGTTCACTTGCTGTTTTCACCGAACCGTTTAGTGGAACCTGACAAATTCAGCAATAATACAGGGAAATTCAATTTAATTTAAATTACCACCTCTGGTGGGTTAGGAAGGATATAAGAAACAGGAAAAATAAGAGCACTGTGTCATTCAGTGTTGATTTATTTTGACTAGAAATATTAATTTCAATTATTCATAGTGGAATGTTGTAGTAAAGCAGCTGGTGTGCTTTAGGAAGCTGCATTGAGGAAGCCAACCTGCAGCTTGTTGAGCTCATAGCCCTCTGCACAGACTCTTCCCTGGGGTCAGAGATGGAAGAAGGGAGGGGAGCATGAGTCCTTCCCACAGTTAGGCAGCTGGCAAGTTTTGTTCTGAGTCTTTTAAACTCACACAAGCAGCATATATATTCTCTTGGTTGTTTTAATTTTTAAATTTAATTTCTTTATATATGCCTTAAAATATTAAAAATTTCCTCCAGACACATAAATGTAATTAATATGTGGTTCCTCTTAGTTTTCTTTTTATTATTGGCTCCTCCTTTCATCTGTAGTCTTCCCTTCACCATGTGGTCTCTATTCCCTATTAACTCACCCTGGTAGCCCATGATTATAACCAAGTATGTGACTATGTCATTCTCCATCTACACGTGTACCATGTGAAGCCATAGTCGGCTTACTGATGGAAGCTCCTAGGTGGATATGAATGTTAAGAGTACTGAATCCTGAAAATGCAAGCACAGATATTTTAATAGATGCCACCAAACTACTGTCTAAAGATGCTATATAGCTCTTCCCACTTCCACCAGCCTTTTCCCCATATCCCCACCAGCAGTTAAGTCTTACATTTTTTTTTTGCAGTTTTACCAATTTGATGCATATAAAGTGATATCTCATTTACTCTAACTTGTATTTTCTGGGTAGATTCTCATCAGAAAAGGTTCCATAACACTTCAGTATACAAAGTAATAAGTAGAAGACCCCTTTCACTTCTCATGTCTCCCCTGAAATAACCATTCTCAACAGTTAGTTGGGTTTCCAGGCCCCTTTTAAGGCATTTATAAACTAAAACACACACATTTCATTTTATAATTGATAGAGTCACACTCTAATGCTGTTCTATGACTTGTTTTTTTTACATATAACACTATATTGTAGAGATCTTTTCAAATTAGTATATATAGCTCCAGCTTGTTCTTTTTAATGGCTAAATGACATACCCTGGTATGAATAGACTCTAGGTGATTTAACATTGGTGGATATTGGATTGTACCCAATGTTTTGCTATTTCAAACCACCTCTCAGTGAACGACCATTAGACACACTTTATTTATTGAGGTGAGACTCACATAATATAAAATTAACCATTTTAAAGCAAATGGTCCACAACATTTTCATCACTCCAAAAGGAAAACCTGTATCCGTTAAGTAGTCAATCCCTATTCTCCCCTTCCCAAGCCCCTGGCAGCTGCCACCACGCTGCGTTCTGTCCCTATGGATTTACCTGTTCTGAATAGTTCATATAAATGAATCATACAATATGTGACCTTCTGTGCCTGGCTCTTTTCACGTAGCTTCATCTTTTTGAGATCTGTCCCCATTGCAGCATGTATTAGTACTTCATTCCTTTTTATGGCTCAGTAATATATCATTGTGTGAATATACCACAATTTATTTATTCATTCACCCATTGATGAAATGTTCATATATTTTTGAGCTCATAAATAACTAATGCTCATTGAACACTTACTATGTGCCTGAAATTGTTTTATTGCTTTAAATGTGTGAATTCATTTGCTCCTATAGCAGCCCTATAAAATAGGTCCTTTAGTCAACCTTATAACCCCAGATCCAGACTTCACTAAACCACTGAATTCATCCACTCTCAATTCTGCCTACCTCCTGATTTCTTATATGCTATAATATATAGCATGTATTGCATAAACCACTTTTTGAGTGCATTACTATGTTACCTGGAGCCAAAAGCACCCCGTCTAATACATCTACACTCTCTGCCTGCCTCTCACCCACCCCTACCTAGATTCTAAGTTCCATGAGAGCAAAAGCTGTGTCATTTGAGTTCATCAGCTCTTGGCACAATGCCTGGCACATAGGAGTTGCTTAAAAAATGTTTACTGAATAGTGAATGAATAAAGTGCTTAGGAATTGAAACTAAGAAAACAACTGATTTTGTTTATTAGGAAAGTCATCACCATCATCATTAGAGACAGCATCTGAAGGACAAGTGGGAGTCTGTTTGGTGAGAAGTGGCCTGCAAAGCAGAAGGAAAAGTCGAAGCAAGCCCTAGAGCTGTGAACATGTATAGCATGACTCTGGCACCAGGGAATGGGCTTATGTAAATTGAAGAAATAGAAAGTAGAAGATGAGGTTGGAAATGTTGGTTTAAATGCCAGGATCTACAGGAATGCCATGCTAAAGAATTTGGACCTTTTTCTTCAATGGTTGTGAGGCATTGAAAAGTTCTGGGCAGGGAAATGGTGTATCTGTATCAGCAATTTAGAAAGATCCATGAGAGGCCATTTGGAGGATGGGTTGGAGGTTGGCAAGCCTGGAGGCAGGGAGACCAATTAGGAAATACATTTATCAGGTCCTTTTTTTGTTGCAATTAGTAAAAATCCAGTTGGCTAAAAGTGGACTGCATTAGTTCATTGACCACAGGAAGGGCAGATGTATTGCTGGGCTTCAAGAACATCTAGAACCTGGGTCTGGATCACTGCCAGACCTCCCTGATACCACGGCCAACTCTGATGCTCTCTGTGTACTGGCTTTAGTTTCAAGCTGACTTATTCTACATGACACATGGTTACTCTCAGGTCCCAGGCCTCAGATCTCACTACTACCAGGGAATGACATGCAGTGCCTCTGTTTCAAGATCGGATAGCCCAACAAAGGGCTCAGCCTGGGTCAGGTGTCCATCCCTTGTCCAGTCTACAGCAGCTGAGATACCAAAATCTCAAGGCAATGGCAGTTTCCTTTCAAGACACATGACCAGAGAATGGGAAGGAACCCAGAACACAGGCGCCACTTGTTTTAGGTTATTCCCTTGGATAGGTTCTGACCCTACTCTCATTCGAGCCTCTTCTTTCTGACTTTTGGGGGTGGTGGTGATATGTGTGTGTGTGTGTGTGACTGTGTGTGTAGGGCTGGGTGGGGGAGGGTGGGGTTGTGTTAAAGAAAGCACAGAATTCTTGAGGATTCTGCTGGAGGGGATTATTTTGGAATCAAGGCCCCCACAGGAGTCTTGCTTTTTAGTGACCATCTTTATAACAGGTTCCTCCTTTTCCCTCCAGCATTCTCCTGCCTCCCACCTCCAGAGTCCCATGGCCCGGGGCACTTGGCCCCTAGGTCACGGCAGAGCTGCAAGTTTCATCTGCAGCCTGGAGGCATGTTCCAAATGACAGAGGCTTGAAGCTTCCCTTCAGCTGAAGAGGAGGTTCTTGCCCTGGCAGGAAGAGGAGCCCAGCTTAACATTGATCCTACTATGCCCACGGCAGAGTCCCATGGAAAAACTTTAGCTTTGGTACTTTGTACCTGGCCTTGCTTTTGGGTGGAAAGGCTGGTGGAACAGAGATGACAGTGTCCTTCCTGGTTCACAGCAGGGCCAAGTGGCTGCCCTCAGCTTGCCCCTCTGTGTCTGCTGGCTGAGGGCCTCTGGCTGGGGTGCAGGGTGAGGGGGAACTCAGCCGAGTGAGCTCACGGGGACTGGTGAGTCTGCCCGGTTTCTTTTGGCAGAAGGGCATCTGGCTGTGACCTCAGCAATTCCACACAAGGCCTGGGAAGCCGAGGGACACTGTACCCAAGGGAGAGAGAAAGCCAGAGGAAGCTTAAAGCCAGAGGAAAGGCCAAAGGAAGTGTCAGTGGAAGTGGGAGTAGGGGGTCGTTTTAAAGTCTGCCCATGTGCTACCAGGAAAAGCTTACCCCACCTGGAAGATCGCGAGGAGCTTCTTAGTAGGTCACACCTTTAGGTTATTTTTAACCGTGGGTCAGATTACAGACAGCCTTTACCCTACAGTCTGAAAAGCTCTGGACGGCGGATGGCTGTGCTGGCAGGAGCTGGCGGGAGAGGGCGCAGCAGCTGATTCTCAGGTCCTGCTGACATGGAATCCGGCCAGTGCAGGGGACTGGCCAAAGTGCAAATACCGCAGAGTGCTGAACTTCAGGGACCACCTGCGTCCAGCCCCCTCCACGGGGTTCCCCTTTCCTCTTAGGCAGTTTTGCTCTTTAAAAAGAAAGGCATCATAGAGTTAGAGGTGCCGCAGCATGAAGGAGCAGACACTACCAGCCCTGTGGTGGAGGGCAGGGCGTGCACCAAGGGACAGAGCTCAGGCTGCCTCTTGAGGAGGGTCAAGGACTGGGTCAAGGACCAAAAGAGAATTTATCAGCAAAGGGCTGCAAATGCACAGACCTCTGGGTGGGGCTGGTTGCTGGGACTTGAGAGGGAGATGAGGTGGCCTGACAGTGGGACCTTGGAGGATGGGTAAGATTTGCCGGGCAGTGGAGAGTGAGGAGGAAGAACCATGGAAGAAACAGTCTGAGCCAGAAATAGGGGGGTTCAGGACACACTGAGGGGTGAGACATTCCTGTCCGACTTGTGACTCTCAAGGTCTGGGAGAAAATGCTGGAAGGGTAAATTGTAACTGCCTGTCACGAGTTCTGACTTTTAGCCATAGGCAGATGAATTCAAAGAAGGGTTTTGAACAGGACATAGTGTGATCTGAGTTATACTTTTAAAATGTTTCTTGGATGGCTGTGGGTAAAGTTGGGAGGCAAGGGGAGAGCCTGGAAGCAGAGAGACTAGCTATGAGGCATATACAGCAGCTCCAGAGGCGCGAGGACCGACAGGGAGGAAGTGAATGGGAGCCTCTGTGTGGGGGTTGCTCAGTAGATGTGTGAGATCAGAGACGGGGTGGGAGGGGGCAGGGACGGCAGTTGAAGATGATAACAAAATTTGGGGCCTGAATGGCCGGGAGTGTGGCCAGTCCCCTCTAGAGAACAGGGAAGATGGAGGGAGTTGGAGGGCGAGCGTGCAGGTTGATCTGGGGGTGCAGAAGCCCAGGATGCAATTAGGTCAGAGCCTTGGGAGTCACCACTGGAGGACAGAGCTACTACCAGACCCTTGTTATGGTCTTGGTTCGTGTCCTCATAGGGGAACTCTCCTGAAACATGAGTCTTTGTTTTGAAGAGAGCCTCAGCGGTTAGGTCCCCTTGTGAGCTCAAAATTGCTTTGTATCCTCAAAAGTCACTTCCATCGCAATCTTGTTGGCCCATCATTAGTTCTGTTTTTAAGTGATTTCCTCTAGTGATTAAAAATGAAAAATGATGCAAGGGCAAATTGGAGAGTGTATATCACCCCAAAGCTGTTTTGAGGTGTAGTGTTTCCTTTCTGTTATTATTTTTATTGTTCATTTCATAATAAAGACTAGATAGTTGGGCCATATTAATATAATAAAAATACATTTATATGTTGGTGAAATGAAAGTATAAGCACCATAACCTAATATCTGTGTAATTTCCATAACAAAAATACATTTAGAACCTAAAAATAGAAACATTTGGGGGCTATTTTATTACTTGCTTTCATTTTTAATCTCTCAAACTTGAATTTTGTTTTAGGTTTTACCTTTTTTGAAATATATTTTATGATGCTACAGATATTTAAAATTTATATTTTGAGGCTTAGGGTGGAAGTCTTTCCTGTGATCAGATTATTAGGGAAACAGATTTATTTTTCTTTGTTATTTTCTATGGCTATGAACTTAAATCTAGTAGCTGCCCTTCATGTTCTAAGAGCCTGAATATTCTCTCTAGTTGCTTTATCTTTGAATCCAAATTGTTTAACTTTTATACAAATGGAAAAAATAGTTCAAAAAGCAACACCTCTTCTTTAGCATTACATAACAGCAATTAACATCTAATTTGCAATTCTAGGTAGAGAGGGAAATCAATTCTGCTCTCAAATATTAAGAGCCAGTTCTTTTATGTTGTAGGCTAAACTTAGCACCATTTCATGTTATTGCATTTTTTGCTGTTTATTAAAAAATTATCTCCTTCTTCTGATTGAAATGTAATCAATGCTTTTAAGGCAAGTTGAAAAACAACACTATCTTTTGAGCTGATCCTCAATTTTGAAATAATTCACCATTAAAAAATGTTTTCCTCAAAGTTGAGAACATAAACAATATGTGACTCCTAAGACAATAATTAGAGATACAGGTAGAGATTCATAGAGATATTTCATCACAGTGAGATGATGAAATAAACACATTTTCATTTATTACAACGAAAAATTGCAAGCCATCTAGATATTAGGAAAATATGGGTCTATCCATATAAGTTAAAGTATAGCTATTACAAACAATAGATTATGTAGCAGTTTTTATTTGCATTATTAGTTCCTTTTTATTTGTAAATTAACTCAATGGAAAGTGTGCTGATTGAAAAGCTTTGTAGTACTAAAGGCTGCAGAGAAATAACCCTATTTTTAAGGCCTTTGCTCATAACCCAACAGTAATTGAAAAAGACAAAATATAAAAAGTCAGCATACAGTTTGATCTCAGTTGCGTATCTTTATTTGTGGCAATATATGTAGTAATACAGACTGTCTCTGGCTGATGCAATTCAGATCATTTTTAATTTTTTGTTTCTTTTTTCAGCATATTCCAGAATGTCTATAAGAAGCATGTACACTTTTATAATCAAAATTAATAAAAGGCAAATTTTGAAAAAAAAATGTAGTAGAAATGAAAAACAGAAAATACAGAGGCCAAATAATTTTTTAGACTTTGGGGCCAAAGACCATACCAGCCAATGAGCATGTTTCGGGCTATTTCATATGAACAAACCTCAGCCGCAGGTGGTTTCTGCAATCACTGACAAGCCTTCTTTCACCAGTAAAGGTGCTCACATCTCACCCTGGTTGCTGGCATGGCTTTGCTCTGGGCAAGCCATTTCATCTTCAGGGTCTCAGTTTCCCCTTCTGAAGGGGTCATAAGTGTTAAGGTCCTCAGATTCAATTTCATAGAACTTAATGCTAATTTTTCTAACACCATCTGTTGAAAATACTCCACATTGGCTAAGAAAGTTGGATTCAGGTGAACGCACTTACTTTCTGCCAGGCACTGGGATGAGAGTCAGTCAAGGGACAACCCCTGCTTTCAAAGCATATACCATCTGATGAGAGGGTCAGATATGAACGGAGGGTGGGATATGTTAAAAGTATGTGCAGAGAGCTGAGGGCACAGAGATGGGAGTTTAGACCAGTCCTGGGCTTGGAGAGTCAAGGAAATCTGAAATGTTTTCCTGGGAGAGTGACATCCAAGCTGAGCTGTAAAGAAAAAATAAGCCAGAACCAGGAAAGTACAAATGGTCTGCTGTCCTTACAACATTCTGGGCAGTGCTTAGGGAGTGAGAATAATCAGTTTTAAAATGTAAGGGGAATTTGAGGAAAAAAGACTTTCTAGTGGGTGCTCAAGAAGAAGGCCAATGAGTAGTTAGTACCAAGCAGATCATGTCACACACGGTGATGCCTCTCAACATGTGGAAGGACAGGAGACACTATGAATAACAGAAAAGAAACAGTCTGACTTTAATGGTAGTTCTTTACTTTTCCCATGGAATTATTTTTAAATTCCCACCAAGACCACCTCCCAGTGGTCTTTGGAGTCTTCCCCTTGCTGGTATCTGCTCCATTACCCCTTTCCATTGCCCCAGCTACCACCACCACCATCTACAAGACAGCCTAACCTTTCTCTTGCTAAGGTTGACCTCTCAGAACATAACTTCCATGAATTGGGCCAAAGATTGCTGCTGGCTTGTATCTTTGGTCACATGCCTAAACTCTGTGCCCTCTTCCCCCTTGATAAGATAGAGAAAGACCAGTAATGAAAGCTGGATATCATAAACAGGAAAGTCAGACTCCCTGCTGGGCCTGTGTTCTGCTTGGAGGGACTGGGAGAGAGAGAGTCAGGTAGAACCCACGGCAGGCCCAAGCAAGAATTGTGCAAGTGGAAGGGTTTACCTTGGAGCCTCCTCTGTGTTCCCTGTGAATTTCCCTCTGCCCCAAAATAGAAACAAAGATATTTAACAACCTCTGACATGAGCATGACACAGATTCTACTGAGATGCATGCTTGCCCAGTGAGCTTGTCAGCTCTCCAAGGAGGGTTCAGACAAGGGCTGAGAGGAAGGAGAGGAAGAAGGGCTAGGGGTGCTGGTGCTTTTGAGATGGGGGTGGGTGAGAAGGACCCACTGCCTCCAAGACCGCTGGGCAGAAGAAAATTGTCTCAGAGAAGAACTATCCTGACTGTGGGCCCCTCTGGGATCCATCCCTAGTGAACAATTTTAGTACTTAAGTTAATGTGGGCTATTTTTACAAATGAGCCACAAAATTTCAGTGAACCCAACAAAAGTTTATTCCTTGCTCCTATAACAATTCATGGAAGTTATGTTCTGAGAGGTCAACTTTAGCATGAGAAAGGTTAGGCTGTCTTGTAGATGGTGGTGGTGGTAGCTGGGGCAATGGAAAAGGGTAATGGAGCAGATACCAGCAAGGGGAAGACTCCAAAGACCACTGGGAGGTGGTCTTGGTGGGAATTTAAAAATAATTCCATGGGAAAAGTAAGAACTACCATTAAAGTCAGACTGTTTCTTTTCTGTTATTCATAGTGTCTCCTGTCCTTCCAGATGTTGAGGGGCATCAACTTGTGTGACATGATCTGCTTGGTGTTGGCTACTCTTTGGCCTTCTTCTTGAGCGCCCACTAGAAAGTCTTTTTGCCTCAAATTCCTTAGATTACAATAGTGTGTTTTTACACGTGTTCTCATTTGTGTTTTTAAAGAGTAAGTAGTATCATACCCATTTTACAGATGAAGGAAGTGAGGCTCAGAAGAATTAGGTAGCTTGCCTGTGGTTGTAACATAGTCAGTAGATAAGAGTCTGGGCAGCCCCGGGGCTGTCTGGTCTCTCTGGTAATGAAATCCAGGTTTTTAATGCCATGCTTTAAAGCCTGCCCTAACCTAGCAATCAAGGGACTTTCCTACCTTGTTTTCTACCTCTTCCTTTCATCGACCTTTCCACAAACAAAAGTGAACTTTTCTGTATTCCTCCACCCACACCACCACTTTCCTGCTTACCTTTACCTCTTTGTTCATGCCGCTTAGGGTTCTGGATGAGATAAATCAAATGCTGCCTCCTCCAGGAAGCCTTCATTGCTTCTCTCACACAATACTAACCTGCTTCCTCTAAACCCTTCAGTGCTTCATCCCTTTTATAGAAATCTTTGGAGGGTGGGTTCAGGAGGGAATAAAAGAGAGGAAGGGAGGAAAGAAACTAGTATTTATTGTGAGCCTTTTTGTCAGGTACAATGTCAGTGCTTTCACATGAGTGGTTTTCATCTAGTATTTTAAGTATTTATGATTGGATCATAAGGTTGTTGGAGGTAGGATACATGTCTGATTGACCTGGGCATCTCCCCGAAGGCCTATCAGTTCCATTCCTTCAGTGCAAACAACTTTCGAGATTCTACTGCATGTCAGGCACTGTGTTTCGTGCTGAGGATACCAAGATGGATTGGATGACTAGGGCAGAGTGTCAGCCCTCCAGCTCTCTGTCTGGTGCAAGAGCCAACTACATGAACCTATAATCCTATTTGAACATTGTTAATACAATGGGAGGGAAGGGGTGTGTTGGATGGATGGATGAGTGGGTGCATCTGATTGCATCCATCTGATGCCTACCTTCTCTTCAAAACTAGTACAATTCATTGTAAATCCAATCCTGAGACTTCCCTTTTTATGCACAGTGCTGAGGTTACAAAGTTCTCCCTCTCACAATTTTTTTTTAGAACTATGTTGTCCAATACTATAGCCAACAGCCACATATGGCTGTTCAATTTAAATTAACTACAATCTCAAGGAGCTGGGAAAGTGAGAAAGAGTTGGAAGGCGGCAGTGCCTCTCCATCCTAACATACCACACTCATGGATAAACTGCAGCCATTTCCCTGAGGAGGCGGCAGAAAGGGGGACCTGTGGCAGGATTCAGGGTCCCAGGGAAGCTCACACGACAGAAAGTCACCCTCTCTGCTTGGAGTCTGTCTAATCCTTCCTACTCCCACCACGACAGGTAGCAGATACATACTCATAAATGGAAGGCTTGCCAGCAGTCCAGGTGGGTGACAGTGAATGAGGGGCCAAGGACTGTCAACTCTCATGGCATGCCCACGGGGATGCAGCCAGGTGAGGGGCACCCTGAGGTCACAATTCCCCCTTCCTTCCACACACAGCACAGAACCGCGAGGCAGGAGAGGCTTCCACAGGCCTCCTGGGCACTGCCTGGAGTCTGGAGTTACTGCTGCAGCCGCTGGTGACCAGGCGTGTTTTCCTGCCCGAGAGAGAAGAGAGCAGCAGGAGAGTCAGGCACCCTGTGGGAGTAATTTTCCTCTCTCCCTCTCCTGCCTGACCTGGAGATTGCTGGCTCTCCTTTTTGGCTCAGCTCCTCAGCAGTTTCAACCTGGCAAGGAGACCAGCCACTAGAGGGTAGTGAAAACCCTCTTTTTAATCATGAATAAAGTGGAAGAGGAGGACAGTTCCCAGGATGCTCATTGCTCCCCAGCCCCAGAAGGAAAAATAAAACAGAAAACATTTATGAAGAGAAAAATTAATGCCAACCATATTTTCATGTTTTACATGAGTTTCCGTGTAGATGTGAACCAAAAGAAATCCCTCAAGAAATCAAATAAGAAACCTCCCAAAGCAAGATGTTCCTTGTCCACTTATTACTGTGGAATCTGTATTCACAAATTCCTCTAATAATATGTTCTCCAAAGCCCTGACAATCTAATGGCATTGCAATATAATACTGTTTGTTCTCAAGGGGGTATTTTACAAGGGAAAGACCAACTGGCAGACTTTTCTCACTTCCTTGGCATTTGGCAATCTCTCTTATTTGCCACATGGTATAAGGTCTAAATTTAGAAATGAAAATTCAATACCTGCCTCGTTTTGGTTCTTGACAATTAGCTATGTTCTGTCTCTTCTACCTTCTGCAGAGAAGGCGGAAGTACTGTGCTGTCACACCACAGTTCAGTGTCTACAGATGGATGCCCCCTAGTGGCAACACCGAAGCCTGGACGGTGACATAATCTTTTCACCTTTGACCCAGCCAAGTTGGGGTTTATTTAGCCATAGAACTGAAATATTACCCAGACTGCTTTTCTTTTTTCTTTTTTTAAATATAATTAATTTTATTATCATTAATCTACAATTACATGTGCAATATTATGGTTATTAAACTACCCCTTCATAAGGTCCCCCCCACCAACCCCATTACAGTCACTGTCCATCAGCGTAGTGAGATGATATAGAATCACTACTTGTCTTCTCTGAGTTGTACAGCCTTCCCCATGCCCCCCCCAACATTACATCTGCTAATTGTAATGCCCCTTTTTCCCTCTTATCCCTCCCTTCCCACCCATTTTCCCCAGTCCCTTTCACTTTGGTAACTATTAGTCCGTTCTTGGGTTCTGTGAGTCTGCTGCTGTTTTGTTCCTTCAGTATTTTTTCTTTGTTCTTATACTCTACATATGAGTGAAATCATTTGATACTTGTCTTTTTCGGCTTGGCTTATTTCACTGAGCATAATACCCTCTAGCTCCATCCATGTTGTTGCAAATGGTAGGATTTGTTTTCTTCTTATGGCTGAATAATATTCCATTGTGTATATGTACCACATCTTCTTTATCCATTCATCTACTGATGGACACTTAGGTTGCTTCCATTTCTTGGCTATTGTAAATAGTGCTGCGATAAACATAGGGGTGCATCTATCTTTTTCAAACTGGGCTGCTGCATTCTTAGGGTAAATTCCTAGGAGTGGAATTCCTGGGTCAAATGGTATTTCTATTTTGAGTTTTTTGAGGAACCTCCATACTGCTTTCCACAATGGTTGAACTAATTTGCAGTCCCACCAGCAGTGTAGGAGGGTTCCCTTTTCTCCACATCCTCGCCAACATTTGTTGTTGTTTGTGTTTTGATGTTGGCCATCCTCACTGGTGTGAGGTGATATCTCATTGTGGTTTTAATCTGCATTTCTCTGATGATTAGCGATGTGGAGCATCTTTTCATGTGCCTGTTGGCCATCTGAATTTCTTCTTTGGAGAAGTGTCTATTCATGTCCTCTGCCCATTTCTTAATTGGATTATTTGCTTTCTGTTTGTTAAGGTGCATGAGTTCTTTATATATTTTGGATGTCAACCCTTTATCAGATACGTCATTTATGAATATATTCTCCCATACTGTAGGATGTCTTTTTGTTCTACTGATGGTGTCCTTTGCTGTACAGAAGCTTTTCAGCTTGATATAGTCCCACTTGTTCATTTTTGCTTTTGTTTCCCTTGCCCGGGGAGATATGTTCATGAAGAAGTCGCTCATGTTTATGTCCAAGAGATTTTTGCCTATGTTTTTTTCTAAGAGTTTTATGGTTTCATGACTTACATTCAGGTCTTTGATCCACCTTCAGTTTACCTTTGTGTATGGGGTTAGACAGTAGTCCAGTTTCATTCTCTTACATGTAGCTGTCCAGTTTTTCCAACACCAGCTGCTAAGAGGCTCTCATCTCCCCATTGTATATCCAAGGCTCCTTTATCAAATATTAATTGACTGTATATGTTTGTGTTAATGTTTGGATTTTCTATTCTGTTCCACTGGTCTGTGGGTCTGTTTTTGTGCCAATACCAAATTGTCTTGATTACTGTGGCTTTGTAGTAGAGCTTGAAGTCAGGGAGTGTAATTCCCCCTGTTTTATTCCTCCTTCTCAGGATTGCTTTGGCTATTCGGGGTCTTTTGTGGTTCCATATGAATTTTAGAATTATTTGTTCCAGTTCATTGAAGAAAGCTGTTGGTAGTTTGATAGGGATTGCATTGAATCTGTAGATTGCTTTAGGTAGTATAGCCATTTTGACAATATTTATTCTTCCTAGCCAAGAGCATGGGATGCATTTCCATTTGTTAGTGTCCTCTTTAATTTCTCTTAGGAGTGTCTTGTAGTTTTCAGAGTACAGGTCTTTCACTTCCTTCGTTAGGTTTATTCCTAGGTATTTTATTCTTTTTGATGCAATTGTGAATGGAATTGTTTTTCTGATTTCTCTTTCTGTTAGTTCATCATCAGTGTATAGGAAAGCAACAGATTTCTGTGTGTTAATTTTGTATCCTGCAACTTTGCTGAATTCAGATATTAGTTCTAGTAGTTTTGGAATGGAATCTTTAGGGTTTTTTATGTACAGTATCATGTCATCTGCAAATAGTGACAATTTGACTTCTTCTTTACCAATCTGGATGCCTTGTATGTCTTTGTTTTGTCTGATTGCTGTGGCTAGGACCTCCAGTACTGTGTTGAATAACAGTGGAGAGAGTGGGCATCCCTGTCTTGTTCCCGATCTTAGATGAAAAGCTTTCAGCGTCTTGCCGTTAAGTATGATGTTAGCTGTGGGTTTGTCATATATAGCCTTTATGATGTTGAGGTACTTGCCCTCTATACCCATTTTGTTGAGAGTTTTAATCAAGAATGGATGCTGAATTTTGTCAAATGCTTTTTCAGCATCTATGGAGATGATCATGTGGTTTTTGTTCTTCTTTTTGTTGATGTGGTGGATGATGTTGATGGATTTTGAATGTTGTACCATCCTTGCATCCCTGGGATGAATCCCACTTGATCATGGTGTATGATCCTCTTGATGTATTTTTGAATTCGGTTTGCTAATATTTTGTTGAGTATTTTTGCATCTACGTTCATCAGGGATATTGGTCTGTAATTTTCTTTTTTGGTGAGGTCTTTGCCCGATTTTGGTATTAGAGTGATGCTGGCTTCATAGAATGAGTTTGGAAGTATTCCCTCCTCTTCTATTTTTTGGAAAACTTTAAGGAGAATGGGTGTTATTTCTTCTCTATATGTCTGGTAGAATTCAGAAGTGAATCCATCAGGCCCGGGGGTTTTGTTATGGGGTAGTTTTTTGATTACCAATTCGATTTGTTCGCTGGTGATTGGTCTGTTTAGTTTTTCTGTTTCTTGCTTGGTCAGTCTTGGAAGGTTGTATTTTTCTAAGAAGTTGTCCATTTCTTCTATGTTTTCCAGCTTGTTAGCATATAGATTCTCATAATATTCTCTTACGATTCTTTGTATTTTTGTGGTGTCCGTCGTGATTTTTCCTTTCTCATCTCTGATTGTGTTTATGTGTGTAGATTCTCTTTTTCTCTTAATGAGTCTGGCTAGGGGTTTATCTATTGTGTTTATTTTTTCAAAGAACCAGCTCTTGCTTTCATTGATTTTTTTTCTATTGTTTTATTCTTCTCAATTTTATTTATTTCCTCTCTAATCTTTATTATGTCCCTCCTTCTGGTGACTTTGGGCCTCATTTGTTCTTCTTTTTCCAATTTCAGTAATTGTGTCTTTAGACTATTCATTTGGGAATGTTCTTCCTTCTTTAAATAGGCCTGGATTGCAATATACTTTCCTCTTAGAACTGCCTTTGCTGCATCCCACAGAAGTTGTGGCTTTGTGTTGTTGGTGTCATTAGTCTCCATCCAGACTGCTTTTCTGTCTTTCAGAGTATACTATGTATTCCAATGTATTATTTTGCATCTCCAACATGTTTGTTTACCTTTAGAGAGAAGTAAGTTTCATACCTTATGTTCTATTTTTTCTCAACAGGCAAAGTGAAACAGAAAAATTCTTTTTGTGGAAATCTTAAGAGCTAGATTGCACCATGTAACAGCCCTGCAGGGTACTTAGCTCTCCCTATTTGTAGATGAAGAAATGGATGCTCTGAAAATGTCTTGGCCTAGGCTGCACAGCTATTCCCCAGTGAAGTCTGGGTTTGGAGCCTGATTGCTTTGCTCTCCCCTCCAGTGAACTCCTTGAGGACAGGAGCACGTAGGGTCAGCTGTGAAGTCTCTGAAACTGTATGGCGTCTGGTCCCACAGCTGGCATATCCTAGGCCCTCAGAGCACATGGAATAAGAAGAGGTTGTGACCAATGTGGAATAAGGGAGTATTAAAAAGAAACAATAAGACCAAAAGGGAGTCATTTATGCTAAGCCCACATTGCCAAACCAAGGCATAATACCTAACCTAGTTGCAATTTCAACCTTCCCGGAGCATGTAATCATAACCAATCAGTCTGCAATTTCCTGGTCAGCACCATTGACATAATCCGCCTAATAAGACCCTTTTGTCCCCCAAAGGGAGATAACCTTATCCACAATAATCTTGTTTTTGTTTTATGACTTCCTTGCCTTGCTTTTAAAAACCTTTCTCTTTCTGTAGCCCTTTGGAGCTCCTTTCTACTTGCTAGATAGAACGCTGCCCAGTTTGTGAAGTGTTCAGTAAGGCCAATTAGATGTTTAAAATTTATTCAGTTGCATTTTCATTATTTAAGAGGACAGAGATCCAGGAGTCGCCAGATCCCTAGGTCCTGAGGGTCAGATGGCTTTCGTCAGTGCTCTGGAGGCTGATGGGTAGAGTGCATGATCTTCCCATTGTTGACTGTATTTTGCAATTCTCAGCTCTGTGTCCCAGGCCACAGAGAATGCAGGATATGAGGAGATGGCGTGGGGGGTGCGGGGGAAGGGAGCAGAGAGGAGAAGGAAATACAGGTAGTTGCCAGGACTACCCTGGGTACATCTCAGCTAAGGCCAGCCCTGCTGTCCCTGAAATTGCAAGGGTGTCTTATGCTCAGCCATAAGCAACATTTATTGAGGACGTACTTTGTGTCCTAATGCTTGGCAGAATTATTTAATGCTTTCAAAACACAGCAAGGCTGTATCCTTGCTACAGTAGGAAGACAAAGCCTCAGAGAAACTAGTTACTTGTCCAAGGAACAAGAAAACCATTTTTTAACCCTCTTTTGTATACACATTTCCCAATTTAAATGTGTAGAAAAACAAAACTGAATGAGAAGCAAGGAAGTAGAGAAAATGTGGCCATTCCGAGGAGAACTTTTACTGGGAACTGTGGCTGAGCAAGACAAGGTGAGGAGGAAGGATTTGTTTTGGTTTGTTTAATTCGTTAAAGAGGGGGAGTGCCTGTTAGTGTGAGGTGGGAAAGATCGAACAGGGAGAGAGGAACTGATGACCTGGAGATGGAGGGCAGGTTTGGGCTGCAGCCCCGGGAACTGGAGAGAAGGGCTCTCATGGCAGCAGGGCAGTCACCTCAAGTGTGCTCCCAGCCCTGGAACCTGTTGGGCTCAGTAGAGTGCAGGCAGGAAGCCACTCATTCTTTCTCCCAACTACTTTTTCACCCACTTTGTGGGCAGTTCCTTCCATCCCCTGAGCGAGATTTCAGGCAGATCTCACAGCTTTTCATCTTCTCTGGAGTAAATGTCTGGGCCGATATGGAAACTCTAAATCCCAGTCCAACTATAAAGCTCGTCCCGGTTTTGTACACAGATGAAAAAGGAAACGAGGTTATTACTCCTTGCACCTGTCCTCCCCTGCTCGGACCCCAGCAGCCGCCGCCGTGGAGCGGTGCGGGCGGAGGGAGATGGGTAATGGGCGCGCGCTGCAGCCCTCACGTGACCCTGACGGTACAGCTGTACAAACACTGATTCTTCCTCTGGAGAGGCACTAGGTGAGTACTTAGAGGCTGCCATCTCTAGGGGTGTTTTACTCACTGTCCTCTACCCTTTAAGGTTCTAGTTCACCTAAGAATCAAATTGGCGTGAGACAGGTTAACAGGAGAAAAAAACCCAAAATTTAATTATGTGCATACAGAGGTCCAATAATGAAACTGAGACCTAAAGAAATGACCAAGGCAGGCAGTTTTTATACATTTTAGACAAAGAGACAATAAATCTGTGAGGAAAATTGACAGGACAAAGGAAAGTTATGTTTGGGAGCTTCAATTAATAAGGAATTCTGAATGGAATTTAGGCTGGGGTTGTAAATTAGCAAAAAAAAGTAACAAGATTTGTTACTGTTTTGGCTCCAAATTCCCTGTCTCTGGTGATAAGGAAGTCTCCTACCCTTCAGGTGTAGGGAGGGCACCTTTCACCTGGCAAAGTTAGTTCCTAGTTCCTGTGCGGAAGGAGGAGGGTCAGGGTATCCCTTCTGTACTTACTGGCTGTGTCTCCAGTTGCTTTAATTCAAAGTTGTCATTATGTTATTGGAGACAAATCCTTGGTCTCATTGTGACAAAGAATTCAGGAACACACGCAGAAAAGCAGTTGAGTTATTAAGAGTTTATTTGGAGATTTTGAGTTAAAAGAAAGACAAGAGTACACACCCAAGAGTTGGGGCACAGAGGGAACAATAGGGAGCTTTTTTAAACTGAGGGGAGATGAATATTCACTAAACCATATTAGGTTTCAAAGGGAACAGCTAGAGTTTTCCTGGTGTTTGGGCTTGCTGCACCCTCCTGTCAGGCAGGGGGATTTTTGACTGTATGTGCCCCCATTGGAACTGTCATGGCATGGGGAGGTGTGATTTTTATTATGTTAGGATTTTAGTGTGAAGTTTTGGTCAATTTCTCTTCCATGTCGAAACTAGCCGGTTTTGGCCGGTCTGTTACACATATTCTCATTCCACATTCCATGGGAATAGCTTGCACAGCATGTGTAGAATATAAGCAAGCATCTGACCAAAGTCCGCCTCCCTCTCCCTGCTTGCATGTAGCTATCTACCCAATCTGAAAAACAGGCCATTTGTGGTACACGCTGGGGTGACCTGCCCTCAGTCCCTACACAGGTCAGTGTGGAGCAGCAGCACAGGCATGATCTGTCGGAAGTGGGGAGACCCCTGTTGAATCAGAATCTACAGTTAACAAGTCCCAGGTGATGTGATGTACAGTCAGGTTTAAGGCACTCTGGCTACAACTTCCCCCAGCCACCTGACTTCCAGCAGCATTCCTCTGCTCGGTCATCTTGCCCCTCCACCAGTGTCCCTTTTTAGGCTCTCTTAAAAGTCCAGCCCCTTTCCACCCCTCTATACCTGGATTCTGGGGAACATGTAGAGAGGAAAAAAAATCTCTTTCCTCTCTGCATCTTAGGTTCTCTGCCAGCAGCCTTATAATCTAGACTGACAAAAGACAGATTAACAAGAGAAAACAAATAGTTTATTAACTTGTACATATACATGGAGAGCACTCAGCCATGAATAAGTCAAAGAGCTGGTTAGAACTTGGGCTCATATTGCATCTTAACAAAAGAACAATAAATTTATAGAGAATGACAAAAAAAGGAAAATAGTTTTGAGCTCCCAGGGGAGCTTCCCAAATAGTGGGAAGGCAAAAACATGGGGAAACTAGTGGAAAAGAAGGGCTGGTGTTAGCAAATTTTGTTAGGTTGATACCTTTGGTGCTTATAAGGGTCTAGAAGTGTCTCCAGTGATTAACTTCTGTCCTTCCTTGTAGAGAGGGACGGGGGACACCTCTACAAATGTGTGTCCTACTTACAGGCAGATGGGGGAGGGCAAGGAACTTTCTTTTTTTAATAGTGTTTATTGAAGTATCATTGATATACAATCTTATGTTGGTTTCAAATATACAATGCAGTGGTTCAACAGTTACTCATATTATTAAATTCTCACCCCGTCTAGTGCAGTTACTATCTGTCAACATAGAAAGATTTTACAGAATCATTGACTGTATTCTCCATGATGTACTACTATCCCCATGACCAACTTATATTATGATTGAGAATTTTTGTGCCCCTTTATCCCCCTTGCCCTCCCCACCTACCTACCCCAATCCCTTCCCCATGGTAACCATTAGTCCCTTCTCAGTGTCTATGAGTCTACTGCTGTTCTGTTCATTCTGTTTTGCTTTGTTTTATATTCCACAAATAAGTGAAATCATATGAAATTTGTCTTTCTCCACCTGGCTTATTTCACTGAGCATAATATATCCTCTAGTTCCATACATGTTGTTGCAAATGGCAGGACTTCTTTTTTTTTATGGCTGAATAATATTTCATTGTGTATATGTACCACCTCTTCTTTATCCTTTCATCTATTGACGGACAGGTTGCTTCCATATCTTGGCTGTTGTAAATAGTGCTGCAATAAACATAGGGATGCATATGTCTTTTTGAATCTGGGATCTTGTTTTCTTTGGGTAAATTCCCAGAAGTGAAATTACTGGGTTGAATGGTATTTCTATTTTTAGTTTTTTGAGGAACCTCCATACTGCTTTCCACAGTGGTTGTACCAATTTACATTCCCACCGATAGTGTAGGAGGGGTCCCATTTCTCCACATCCTTGCCAACACTTGTTTCTTGTCTTTTGGATGTTGGCCATCCTAACTGGTGTGAGTGATGATATCTCATTGTGGTTTTGATTTGCATTTCCCTGATGATTAGCGATGTGGAGCCTCTTTTCATGTGCCTGTTGGCCATCTGTATTCCTTCTTTGGAGAAATGTCTTTTCAGGTCCTCCACTCATTTTTTAATCAGGTTGTTTTTGGTGTTGAGGCATACGAGTTCTTTATATATTTTGGATGTTAACCCCTTATCAGATAAATTGTTTATGAACATAGTTTCTCACATTGTAGGTTGTCTTTTTGTTCTGCTGATGGTGTCCTTTGCTGTACAGAAGCTTTTTAGTTTGATATAGTCCCACTTGTTCATTTTGGATTTTGTTTCCCTTGCTCAAGGGGATGTGTCCAGGAAAAAATTGCTCATACTTATGTTCAAGAGATTTTTGCCTATGTTTTCTTCTAAGGGTTTTATGGTTTCATGTCTTACATTCAAGTCTTTCATCCATTTCGAGTTTACTATTGTATATGGAATTAGACAATAATTCAGCTTCATTCTGTTGCATGTAGCTGTCCAGTTTTGCCAACACCAGTTATTGAAGAGGGTGTCTTTTCTCCATTGTATATTCATGGCTCCTTTATCATATATTAAGTGGCCATATATGCATGCGTTTATATCTGGGCTCTGTATTCTGTTGCATTGATCTATGGGTCTCTTCTTGTGCCAGTACCAAACTGTTTTGATTACTGTAGCTTTGTAGTAGAACTTGAAGTCAGGGAATGTAATACCCCCAGCTTTGTTCTTTTTCTCAGGATGGCTCTGGCTATTTAGGGTCTTTTGTGGTTCCATAAGAATTTTAGAACTATTTGTTCTAGTTCATTGAAAAATGCTGTTAGTATTTTGATAAGGATTGCATTGAATCTGTAAATTGCTTTGGGCAGGATGGCCATTTTGACAATATTAATTCTTCCTATCCATGAGCACAGGATAGATTTCTATTTATTGGTGTCTTTAATTTCTCTCATGAATGTCTTATAGTTGTATGAGTATAGGTCTTTCCCTTTGTTAGGTTTATTCCTAGGTATTTTATTCTTTTTGATGCAATTGTAAGTGGAATGGTATTCCTGAATCTCTTTCTTCTAGTTCATTGTTAGTATATAGGAATGCAACGGATTTCTGTGTTTTAATTTTGTATCCCACCACTTTGCTGAATCCAGTTGTTAGTTCTAATAGTTTTTTTGGTGGAGTCTTTAGGGTTTTCTATGTATAATATCATGTCATCTGCAAATAGTGCCAGTTTAACTTCTTCCTTACCAATTAGGATGCCTTTTATCTCTTTATCTTGTCTGATTGCTGTGGCTAGGACCTCTAGTACAAGGTGAGAGTAGACATCCTTGTCTTATTTCTGATCTTAGAGGAAAAGCTTTCAGCTTTTTGCCATTAAGTATTATGTTAGCTGTGGGTTTGTTGTATATGGCCTTTATTATATTGAGATACGTTCCCTCTATACCCATTTTGTTGAGAGTTTTTATGGTGAATGGATGTTGAATTTTGTCAGATGCTTTTTCAGCATCTATTGAGATGATCATGTGGTTTTTATCCTTTTTTGATAATGTGGTGTATGATATTGATTGATTTATGAATATTATACCATCTTTGCTGGTTGTGATGGATGATCCTTCTTATGTACTTTTGAATTCAGTTTGCTAATAGTTTGTTGAATATTTTCGCAGCTACGTTCATCAGGGATATTGGTCTATAATTTTCTTTTTTTGTAGTGTCTTTGCCTGGGTTTGGTATTAAAGTGATGCTGGCCTCATAGAATGAGTTTGGAAGTTTTCTTATATCTACTTTGTCTTAGTTGCCTTCAGCTCAAAATAATCCTTGTACCAAAGTTCTATATTTGGGGTGGCATATTCTGTTATTCTTCACATGCTTGCCTCTTGCCTTTCACTCTTCAGCTTGGTAGTGTCACACTGAAGTAGAGTGTCTCCTTTCAGAGGTCCCCAGGTTGGGTCAGATACTAGCCACTGTTCCCCCAAAGTCCAGGGGACACTCTTCAGATGCCCTAAGTGTTTTCTCAAAGATTCAATAGAGAAGGAAAAAGTTTTCCTCTACCCTAAGAGGGTCTGGAAATTAAATTGACAAATATTAACAGGAGAAAAGCATACAGATTCATTTGATGAAGGTTTTGTCTGACATGGGAGCCTTCATAAGAAAATGAAGATCTGCATATTTTTATGTCACGTCTCATGAAAAGTGGACAGTTGAGTAAAAATTATTGGTTAGGTTGTATTAGATAAGCATAGTATATGGGGAATTAGCAAGGCCTATTTTTTTAGGACTCTTTTTGGTGGTGAAGGGGAGCAGGTTTGACCCAAAGACCTGCCTCTTTGGCATATTGATAATTTTAAGCTGGTTATTTTTAAGAAACTGAAGACACAAGAGAAGCTCTGAACCTGAGAAGTTATCCTTTTGTAAGAGACATTTACATTTATAGCAAAAATCTCCATTTGTAAGGGTGTTTCCCTAGCTGTACCAGGAAGAGAAGGATAAATCTCTAGAAACTCTTATCAAAGGAGAAGGCAACAACTTAAATCTGCATGACAACTTTACCCTTGTTTACTGTGTTTTTCCTGGTGATCTCCCTTAACTGACTCCCCACCCCCAACATCTTTTGTCTTTTGCTGAAGATGGTATTTAAGGTGATAGCTTCTGCCATTTCAATAAAATGGCTTATTCCATTTCCCTGGGCCTCCCCCATATATACAGGAGGTATACATGTTATTAAAATGTTTGTTGTTCTCCTGTTAGTCTGGCTTGTATCAGTTTAATTATTAGACCAGCCAAACACCTAGAAGGGAAGAAAGGAAAACTTTTCTACCCTTACAGTGTCCCCTTAGTCTTCAGAAATTAGGATGCTTCTTTCCTCTAGGTATACCTGGAAGAGAAAGATGAGAGAGAGGGCACCTTGCACATGAGGGTTTATGACCTGTTTCAGGGGAGAAGGGTAAGTTAGGAAGGTCAGACTGAACCTGTTTCTGCTGTTTTCTCAGACTCCATCAGTTTAAAATATTAAATTTGCTATTAAACTAAAATTCAGTGAGTAAATTTGAATATCTAATTGGCTTTGGTCAATGATTCATGAATTGGACAGCTTCCTATCTAGCAAGTAAAAAGGAGCTCTTAGGAGATGTACAAAATGGAAGGTTTTTAAAGGTAGAGACAGGGTGGGACAAAGGTGATAAACAAAAGGATTATTTTGGACAAGCTCACTTCCCTTTGGAAGACAAAAAGTTCTTATTAGGTGAATTATCTCACTATGGCGACCAGGACATTCCATACTGACTGGTTAAGATTATAATCTTGGGGAAAGTTTAGACTGCAGTTAGGTTAGATATCAAGCCCCAGTTTGGTGATGTGGGCCTACCACAACTGATTCCATTTTGAGTCTATTGTTTTCTTTTTAACAATGTCAAGGTGACATATTTTGAGGTTGTGTGTCCTGAAACCCATCCCTTCCCACACTGGTTGAGGTGAGGTGGATACGCTCCTTCTCTCCCAGTGGTGTGGGTTGGGGTGGTGGAGGTGGCACAGCTCACTCAGCACACTGACATCTCTCTCTAAGGAAATCCTCCCTACCAGCCACTTCCATGCCCACTGAACACTCAGCCTTCTTGGAAATGCTTGGAGGGGGTTATGGGCAGAGGCAGTTTCATGGTCTCTTAGAAAGTCTTACCTAAGTGCTTGTGTTCATTATCTATTATTGAATATATTATTCCATATCTTAGTGCTTAAAACAGCTGAGAGTATCTCACAGATTCTGTATGTTATGGATTGAACTATGTCCCTTCAAAATTCCTATGTTGAAACCCTAATCCCCAGTACTTGAGAATGTGATTATATCTGGAGAGGGCCTTTAAAGAGGTAATTAAGGTTAAATGAGATCCTATGGGTAGGCCCTGTTCCAATATGACTAGTGTCCTTTTTAGAAGGAATAGAGGCACCAAGGGCTTCTGCATACAAAGGAAAAGCAATGTGAGGACATAGCAATAAGGAGGCAAGCCATGGAGAGAGGCCTCAGGAGAAATCAAATCCCACCAATACTTTCATTTTGGACTTTCAGCCTCAGAACTGTCAGAAAATAAATGTCTGTTGTTTAAGCCACCCAGTCTGTGGTCTAGCATTCAACTTTAGGATTTTGGAGTACTTAGTACCTGTGGCCTTGTAGGTAAAATTGTAATATTTCCAGAATATCTCACCTGGCTTTAGTGCATCTGCATATCAACAGGTGTTCCTCAGGAGTGGAGGAAAGTAGTTCACCTCCATATCAGTGGGTAATTACCAAGGCGACCAAGGGCTTATCTGAACCTGAAAGGTTAGGGGGCAGGCTGGTTTGCTTCTGCCTGGTCAGGAAAGAGAAACGGCCCTGGACCACAGTTTGTAAGCAATAAACGGGTTTTAAACTTTATTTCTCCCTGTGACTGATTTCAGTTTTAGAGGTATTTTGCCCCAGGATTTCCTTTCCTTGGAGTTACGCCTGGCAATAGTCGGCAGGAGCTCTGAACCTGAAATCTCTCATAATGAGTATGACCTTTGGGAGGGCTGCCCCTAGAGATGATGGGGAGAAGTGGCACTTGCACCAAGGGACATGTGTCTACATTCATGTGGTCATGGAGGCACCACCACCACTGCTAGCTGTGCTGACCCCAGCCCAAGCCAAAGGCTGTTCCTGCTCCCAGCTGGAGCCCTGCAGACCGGGGAGGCTGAGGAGAGTCCCCAAGCCCGTGGAGAGGAGTGCTTCGTGTACTCTAAGGGGTACTTACATTGAGTCCCACAGTAGCATGGGACAATAGTAAGGGGGCCGATAGTCCTCCTCACGTGGCAGATAGACTATACTGGGTGTCTGCCCATATCAGAAGGATATTGCTTTGCCATGACTTGTATGGATACAGCTATTGGACTATTGGTTGGTTGCTTTTCCTGCACATTGTGCAGATAAGCAAACCACCAAGAGGGGCCTAGAGCATGTCTTTGAAGCCTATGGCTGTCTACAGGTGATTGAGAGAGATCAAGGCACCCACTTTACTGTACATGCATTACAAGGATGGGTGCAGCAATTGGGCATAAAGTGGAAATTTCATGTACCATATAAATCTACTGGGGCAGGCATGATAGAGAGGTACAACGGTTTGTTGAAATCTGGCCTGAAGTCTGACACCAATAGTATATGGAGCTGGTCAGTTCTCCTATGGACAGTGCTGCAATGTTTGAATGAGAAGCCCTGTAAGACCCTGTGTGTATGCTAACACACCTTGCTGCCTCTCCTATACAACTGTATGTACAAACCAAAGAAGAATTATTGATGCCAGGATATGGCCAGCAGAGCAACATCCTGCTGCCAGCCCCTACTGCATTAATCCCTGGAGATACTGTTGAATGGACGTGGCCCTGAACATTTTGACACATGGACCAGTGATGGCTGGCCCTTCTGGCACCTTGGGGAAAAGGCCTGGAAGCTGGCCTCCTGTGTATTCCTGGAGTAACAGCAGAGTGGCCCCCAAAGATCACAGTAGTGTACCCAAAACGTCCAGGTTATTTCTTCTACAGTCCTTGTGGCCTGGATATGCCCCCTGTCTGCAACTGCCATGTGATGATTGCTCTGAACTTTCTACCTCTTCAGCTACTGCCTGCTGGAATAGATGAGCTTTGTACTTAATCTGCATAAGACTTTGAACCTACCTGTTTCCTCTGGCTTGAGGATTGTCATAATTTTATTGCTGTTGCTATTGTTATGTCATTAGTCTAGTCACAGTGCTTCAGTTTTCTTGCCCAGGGACCATTGCAAAAGAGGGGGATCGAGTAGGTTGTAAGGTGAGATTTCTGGAGGGGTGGCCTGTGGGTTAAATAGTAGTATTTCCAGAATATCTTGCCTGGCTTTAGTACATCTGCATATCAACAGGCGTTCCTCAGGGGTGGATAAAAGTAGCTTATCTCCATATAAATGGGTAATTACCTGGGCCACAGAGGGCTTATCTGAACCTGAGAGGTTAGGGGGAGGGCTGGTTTGCTTCTGCCTGAGCAGAAAAGAGAAATGGCGCTGGACCACAGTTTGTAAGCAATAAATGGGTTTTAAACTTTGTTTCTCCCTGTGACTGATTTTGGTTTTACAGGTATTTTGTCCCGAAATTTCCTTTCCCTGGAGTTATTTTTTGTCTTTGTCTTCAATCAAAGTGAAGACAACAAGGAAAGGACCATGTAACATCCTATAACACTAGTGACAAAAGAGAAGGCAGAAAGTGTGGGTACATAGCCTGGTGGATTTGGTAGTAGGAAGATAAGGAAATGCCTGAGTGATTCCATTTTCCAATGAAGTATGAAGTACAGTCATTAACTAGAACTGGGACTGCAAAGGGTGTGACACACTTGGCTACTTGTAGAGCAAAGACTCATAATCCCTCATGCTCCTCTTCTATATTATAGAGCTGCCCAGCCAGGAACTTCATATCCCAGACATCATCTTGGATGGGACCATGTAACTAGTTCTTGCCAGTTGACTGAGTAGAAGTGGTTTGTAGCATTTCCTGGCTAAGGGGGTTAAGAAGCAGATAAGTCCTTCTTCATTTTTCTCTTTCTTATGTACAAGCTATTGGGTAGGTACAGAAAACCTGAGGGCTCTAAGAGGGAGAAGCCACAAAATGAAAGTATCTGGGTTCCTGAGAGCCACCTGCCAACCAAGAACACCTGCCCTGACTTATACGTGAGCAAGAAATAAACATTTATTTTTCAAACCACTGAGCATTTGGGGTTTGATTACTTCAGCAGAGTGCAGTAGGTTTGAGAACTGAGAGGCAGTAGGAAATCAGTGTCTGGATGAGTGGGCAGAGAGGGAGCAGGTGCTGCTAGTGGGACAGCCCACCCCATGGGCAGGGTGCTATGTGAGGGTGGCCCACTCAGGTGTGTTTTTCCATATAAGACAACACTAATAGTATTATACACAGCAGTAATAGTAATATAACTCCTTTCAGGTTCCTGGACCAATTCCTGTGTGTGTGTATGTGTGTGTGAGTGTAAGTATGTGGGAGTGGGTCTTCCCACACATAACACCAAGCAATTGTCGAACACCAGCAGGGTGTTAGAGAGCTCAACTCAATTCTGACTCTGTCTGCCTGGAGACAGCACCAAATTCCCAGGTTAAGGGCTCCATCCCACAAGTCTGTCCTCCACCCCCACTCCAGACACGGGTTGCAAACCCCAGGTAGTTACCTGTGCCATCAGCTACAGACTGGAGGTTCCAATGACTCCCCCTTAGGTTCAATTAATTGGCTAGAGCAGCTCACAGAACTCAGGAAAATGCTTGCATTTACCAGCTTAATAAAGATACTGTAAAGGATACAAGTTAACAGCCCAATGACAAGAGACATAGGGCAAGGTCCCAAATAAAGGAGCTTCTATCCTCGTGGAGCTTGGGGCCTGGGTCAGTGGCACATGGAGGTGCTCTGGTTCCCCGAGTATAGGAGCTCTTGACCAAGAATCAGGATCCAACCAAGCAGAGCAGGCAAAGCAGAGGAGAGAGAGTGAGCACGCTCTTCTCAGGGGTTTTGTGAGGGCTTCATTGCATAGTCAAGATTGACTAAATTATTGGCCATTGGCTGATTCAACCTCCAGCCCCTGCCCTTGGGTGGGGTAAAAAGTCTCTCATTAACATGACAAAACACTGATTTTATGATCTGCAGTGTTTTCAGGAACTGAGGATCAAGACCAGATATATCTGGAAAATAAATATTTGGTCGTGTGAATGACCAAATACGTATTTCTTACAACTCATTATCTTGCAGCCTCTCAGGTGTCTCCATAGCCAGAGACGGGCTGAGGAGAGGAAGAGCTGTACAACAGTAGCTGCCCAATAGACTTCTTAACCCTGTACACCCTGGGACCCTGTACAGCCCCCTTAGAGGTGGGGGCCTTGAAAAATGACTGAAATTAGATTTCCCACCACCTACATGCAAAATGAGTATGAAATGGCTGGGACTTGTGCTCCATAAATATGAGCATGCCAGAAACATCATGCATTTTTGCTTTCTTTAAATCAAGTTTAGTTTCTGAGCCTCCACCCTGCTAGATTGGTGGAAGTCAGTTCCATGCATTATCGGTGCTCCGTCCACTCCCTAACATTGCCTACTTATCCAGGAGGCCAATATGGTGCCCCCAACAGGGAAGGCCTGTCGTTTTCAGTTCAGGATGATCAACACTGATATTCTTAAGGGGAGCACCTGGGGTCCTCGCAGTCCCCCTATATTCTCTGGGCAGTTCTAAGAATAGGGCCAGGTCCATTAACTACCTAGGAAGCCACTAACCTTGGGGTTCTCCACCTACCTCAGACCCAGTCTTTCTCCCCTGCCATCTTTCCCCTTGAGCAATTCATACTTCTGAAATAAAAAAGCCAGGAAGGCAGGTTAGATGCAGACAGCTTCTGCTTCCTAATCCAGGAAAATGAACCTCCCTTGGGGCAAAGGCTAAGGTGTCTGAAATCCAAGGAGAAGCAAACACAAATGAATATCTCAATGGCCTGCTTCCAGCCTCAATCTCTTAGGGCTATTGTGAGCACAAGAAAAGAAAAAGTATGTGAAGTGTCCAGTACAGGGCCTGACACTGAGCAAGTTCTCTGTCATTATTATGTGTCTTTGTCTTCCACCTTCCATGGTCTTTAATCTTGTCATCAACACAAAAAAAAAAAACCACACAAAAAACAAGCTGAGTGAAACTTTCAGGCAAGTCCTAGAAAAACTTAAACCCTTTCCAGTTAGTTGCTGTACTTGCTAAATAAGAGGTGCCACCGCTCAGTGAATGATGGTCATTGTAGTTCAAGCATGGATATTAGGCTTAGTTCACAAACATTTACTGACATAACTAAGGATTTCTGTGGTGGCCAGGAGATTGCACCCTCTTCCACAGCTGCAGGGAGTATAACTGACCAACAGGTCCAGCTGCCCAGCTCTGAAATCCCTCTGTTCATGCTCAGGCCACACCTCCCAAGGCAGTTTCCAGCCAATGAGGGAGCAGGGTAGGGGTAGGGAGATGGGCTCATTCTTGGGTCGTGACTTCCTCTGATGGGTGACTGGCTTGGGAACATTCTCACAGCCACTCCAATCCTTCCTTAGATTGCAGGGCAAGCTTAGACCATCCCACCCAGACTGCCTGCCTTCCCTCTCCTCCTCAACATCAGACCGTCATTTTGGTCTGAAGCCAGGCTCCCTCCCAGTTTTCTCTCACGTAAGTTTCCCCTAATAAATTTCCTGTTTTGCACATGCTTCTAGGAGAATCCAGCCTAACATGTTCTCTCTGTTCAGTACTCTTAACTTTACTTTGCATAAGCACATCACTTATTTAGACAGCAAATATTAAGTGCACTTCCTCTATTTAAACTGAAATGCAACATACAAGGACAAATGTTTTAAGTATGACTGTTAAGATTTCTTCCAAGTCTTAAAGTTTTAAGTATAACTGTTAAGACTTCTTCCAACCTTAAAGAGTTAACTCTTGTTTCAACTGCCGTTTAACATTTATTTTTGCTGAATTTGGCTCCTGCTACTATTCAGGCTGAGCCTTAAAATCTTAAGTGGCTGTTGAGTTCCCTCATGGCCCTTATCTCCCTAGAAACTTTGAACTACTTAAAAACAAAAAAGTCAATGGCATTTAAAAAATATAAGAGCAGTAGAACATCAAAGTAATTTAGAAGATACAGGAAGCCAACTACCCATAATGCCGTCATCCTAACACACTAGCTGCCATGTTAGGGGCCGCTGTCTCCCCGACCGCCTCAGCTCTCTCCAGCTGGTATCACAGAACTGCGCATGTGCAGCATGAACCCCAGGTTCTCGGCGCCAGAAGAACCTCAAAATCACCTCTGGAACTTTCAAAAGTGACTGAGGAACAGCCCTGAGCTGGATCTCATTAACCTGAACCTTCTTCCTTTTGGAGCCCAGGGGCAGATGTAATGGATCAGACCGCTAGATTTACACCACCCAACATCACCCTGGAGCTCACAGTGCCTCATTTTCTGTTCTCTGATCCTCACTTTCATCCCCTTTTGCTAAGGGTACCTCAGAGGTTTTCTGTATGTTCTTAAATGTGCATATATACATTTTTCCCTCATTTTTTTATTAAGGTATTATTGACATACACTCTTACGAAGGTTTCACATGAAAAAACAATGTGGGTACTACATTTACCATATTATCAAGTCTCCACCCATACTGCAATGCAGTCACTGTCCATCAGTGTAGTAAGATGCCACAGATTCACTGTTTGCCTTCTCTGTGCTACAGTGTTTTCCCCCTGATCCCCCACACCATGTGTACTAAACATAATAACCCTCAATCCCCTCTCCCACCCTCTACACCCAACCTCCCACACCCCTCCCCTTTGGTAACCACTAGTTCCTTCTCGGAGTCTCTGAGTCTGCTGCTATTATGTTCTTTCAGTTTTGCTTCATTGTTATACTCCACAAATGAGGGAAATCATTTGGCACTTGTCTTTCTCCGCCTGGCTTATTTCACTGAGCATAATATCCTCCAGCTCCATCCATGTTGTTGCAAATGGCAGGATTTATTTCCTTCTTATGGCTGAATAGTATTCCATTCTGTATATGTACCACCTCTTCTTCATCCATTCATCTACTGATGGACACTTAGGTTGCTTCCATATCCTGGCTATTGTAAAAAGTGCTGCAATAAACATAGGGGTGCATATCCTTTTTGAATCTGAGAAGTATTCTTTGGGTAAATTCCAAGGTGTGGGATTCCCAGGTCCAAAGGTATTTCTATTTTTAGTTTTTTGAGGAACCTCCACAGTGGTCGAACTAGCTTACATTCCCTCCAGCAGTGGAGGAGGGTTCCCCTTTCTCCACATCCTTGCCAGCATTTGTTCTTCTAAGTCTTTTGGATGCTGGTCATCCTTACTGGTCTGAGGTGATATCTCATTGGGCTTTTAATTTGCATTTCCCTGAGGATTAGTGATGTGGAGAATCTTTTCATGTGTCTGTTGGCCATCTGAATTTCTTCTTTGGAGAACTGTCTCTTCATATCCTCTACCCATTTTTTAATTGGGTTATTTGCTTTTTGGGTGTTGAAGCATGTAAGTTCTTTATATATTTTGGATGTTAGCCCCTTGTCGGATATGTCATTTACAAATATATTCTCCCATACTGTAGGATGCCTTTTTGTTCTGTTGATGGTGTCCTTTGATGTACAGTAACTTTTTAGTTTGATGTAGTCCCATGAGTTCATTTTTGCTTTTGTTTCCCTTGCTCGAGGACATGCGTTCAGGAAGAAGTTGCTCATGCTTATATTCGGGGGATTTTTGCCTATGTTGTCTTCTAAGAGTTTTATGCTTTCATGACTTACATTCAGGTCCTTGATCCATTTTGAGTTTACTTTTGTGTATGGGGTTAAACAATAATCCAGTTTCATTCTCTTGCATGTAGCTGTCTAGTTTTGCCAACACCAGCTGTTGAAGAAGCTGTCATTTCCCCTTTGTATGTCCATGGCTCCTTTATCGTATTAATTGACCATATATGGTTGGGTTTATATCAGGGCTCTCTAGTGTGTTCCATTGGTCTATGGGTCTGTTCTTGTGCCAGTACCAATTTATCTTGATTACTGTGGCTTTGTAGTAGAGCTTGAAATTGGGGAGCATAATCCCCCCAGGTTTATTCTTCCTTCTCAGGATTGCTTTGGCTATTTGGGGTCTTCTGTGGTTCCATATGAAGTTTAGAACGATTTTCTCTAGTTCGTTGAAGAATGCTGTTGCTATTTTGATAGGAATTGCATTGAGTCTGTAGATTGCTTTAGGCAGGATGGCCATTTTGACAATATTAATTCTTCCTATCCATGAGCACGGGATGTGTTTCCATTTATTGGTATCTTCTTTAATTTCTCTCATGAGTGTCTTGTAGTTTCCAGAGTATAGGTCTTTCACTTCCTTGGTTAGGTTTATTCCTAGGTATTTCATTCTTTTTGATGCAACTGTGAATGGAATTGTTTTCCTGATTTCTCTCTGTGCTAGTTCATTGTTAGTGTATAGGAATGCCACAGATTTCTGCGTATTAATTTTGTATCCCACAACTTTGCTGAATTCAGATATTAGTTCTAGTAGTTTTGGAGTGGATTCTTTAGGGTTTTTTATGTACAATATCATGTCATCTGCAAACAGGGACAGTTTAACTTCTTCCTTGCCAATATGGATGCCTTTTATTTCTTTGTGTTGTCTGATTACCATGGTTGGACCTCCAATACTATGTTGAATAGAAGTGGGGAGAGTGGGCATCCTTGTCTTGTTCCTGATCTTATAGGAAAAGCTTTTAGCTTCTCGCTGTTAAGTATAATGTTGACTGTGGGTTTGTCATATATGGCCTTTATTATGTTGCGGTACTTGCTCTCCATACCCATTTGGTTGAGAGTTTTTTTCAGGAATGTATGTTTAATTTTGTCGAATGCTTTTTCAGCATCTATGGAGATGATCATGTGGTTTTTGTCCTTCTTTTTGTTGATGTGGTGGGTGATGTTGAAAGATTTTCCAATGTCGTACCATCCTTGTTTCTTTCCTTTGTATGTGATCTTATTTCTATCTCTGGCTGCTTTTAATAGTCTGTCCTTATCCTTGATCTTTGCCATTCTAATTACTATATGTCTTGGTGTTGTCTTCCTTGGGTCCCTTGTGTTGGGAGATCTGTGCACCTCCATGGCTTGAGAGACTATCTCCTTCCCCAGATTGGGGAACTTTACAGCAATTACCTCCTCCAAGACACTTTCTATCCCTTTTTCTCTCTTCTTCTTCTTCTGGTACCCCTATAACGCGAATATTGTTCCGTTTGGATTGGTCACACATTTCTCTCAATATTCTTTCATTCTTAGAGATCCTTTTTTCTCTCTGTACCTCAGCTTTTTTGTATTCCTCTTCTCTAGTTCCTATTTCATTTATCATCTCCTTCACCATATCCAGTCTGCTTTCAGTACCCTCCATTGTGCTCTTCAAACATTGGATCTCCGACCAGAATTCATTCCTGAGTTCTTGAGTATCTTTCCATACCTCCATGAGCATGTTAATGATTTTTAATATGAACTCTCAGGAAGAGTCACGAAGTCAATGTCATTTAAATCTTTCTCAGTTGTATTAATAGTTTTACTCTGAACCAGGTTCCTTTGGAGTTTCATATTTGTATATGTCACCCTCTAGTGCCCAGAAGCTCTACTCCCTGTAGCTGCTCAGCCCCCGAAGCAATGTCAGAGGTTGCAGGGGAGTGGTATTGGAGCCTGCGGGGAGGATATAGCTGTTTCCTGCTTCCCGGCTGCTATGCCTGTCTCCACTGCATCAACCAGTGTGCCAGTCACACAGGTATAAGCCTCTATGCTTTGTGTTTGTAGTTGCTGTAGACAGATCTTCCCTCTGTCTGGGCTAATGCCAGGGTAGGGTTTGCCGGTTTGTGAGCCATGTGGGGCTGTCTGGGAGAAAGGTGCAGTAGGCTCGTATCACTGAGGGGATCCTGTAGGCAGCCAGGGAGCTGGAGCACCTGAAGATTTCTTTTTCCTCCTTAAGGATGGGAGTCTATATGGCAAAGCTACCAACCAGCTGTCCAGAGTGCACCCGGACAGTTTTGTCTACGTGTCCTCTCTCCTGTGCAGTAAGGTCTGTGCAATCCTTGCCCCTTTAATTGCCCTCTTGCTAAGGGCTTCCTTGTTAAGAAGTCTCTCAGACTGCCCGCCTTTCTTTTGTCCCGTAGCAGCCGGATATGGATCCCTCTTTTCCACAAGCGACTGGAATCTCAGTCTCTCCAGGAATTCTGCCTGTCTTAGCTTTCCAACCCCCTAATCACAAGAGTATCATGCAAGCACCATGAAATGTAGGTTTGTGCTCCCCAAGCAGATCTCCAGAGTTATGTATTCAGCAGTCCCAGGGCTCCACTCCCTCCCTGCTCTGTTTCTCTTCCTCCCTGCTGGTGAGCTGGGGTGGGGGAAGGGCTTGGGTCCTGCCGGGGCACAGCTTTGGCCACATTACCCTGTTCTGTGAGGTCTTCTCTTTTCTCCAGGTGTATGAAGTCTGGCGCAGGTGTTTTTCCTGTTGCTCTTTCAGGATTAGTTGTATTAATTATACTTTTGAATTGTATGTGGTTTTAGGAGGAAGCCTGTGTCTCACCTCTCATGCTGCCATCTTTAATCCCATCTCTATATTCAGGTCTTTGATCCACTTCGAATATACTTTTGTGTATGTGGTTAGACAATAATCCAGTTTCATTCTCTTGCATGTAGCTGTCTAGTTTTGCCAACACCGGTTGTTAAAGTGGCTCATTTCCCCATTGTATGTCCATGGATCCTTTATCGTATATATATGCTTGGGTTTATATCTGGATTCTCTAGTCTATTCCATTGGTCTATGGATCTGTTCTTGTGCCAGTACCAAATTGTCTTGAATACTGTGGCTTTGTAGTAGAACTTGAAGTCAGTGAGCATAATCCCCCCAGCTTTATTCTCCCTTCTCAGGATTGCTTTGGCTATTTGGGGCCTTCTGTGGTTCCATGTGAAGTTTAGAACGATTTTCTCTAGTTCGTTGAAGAATGCTGTTGCTATTTTGATAGGAATTGCATTGAATCTGTAGATTGCTTTAGGCAGGATGGCCATTTTGACAATATTAATTCTTCCTATCCATGAGCATGGGATGTGTTTCCATTTATTGGTATCTTCTTTAATTTTTCTCATGAGTTTCTTGTAGTTTTCAAAGTATAGGTCTTTCACTTCCTTGGTTAGGTTTATTCCTAGGTATTTTATTCTTTTTGATGCAACTGTGAATGGAATTGTTTTTCTGATTTCTCCCTCTGCTAGTTTGTCATTAGTGTATAGGAATGCAACAGATTTCTACATATTAATTTTGTATCCTGCAACTTTGCTGAATTCATATATTAGATCTAGTAGTTTTGGAGTGGATTCCTTAGGGTCTTTTATGTACAATATCATGTCATCTGAAAACAGTGACAGTTTAAATTCTTCTTTACCAATCTGGATGCCTTTTATTTCTTTGTGTTGTCTGATTGCCATAGAGAGGACCTCCAGAACTATGTTGAATAAAAGTGGGGAGAGTAAGCATCCTTGTCTTTTCCCAATCTTAAGGGAAAAGCTTACAGCTTATCACTGTTCAGTATGATGTTGGCTGTGGTTTGTCATATATGGCCTTTATTTTGTTGAGGTACTTGCCCTCTATACCCATTTTCTTGAGAGTTTTGATTGTGAGTGGGTATTGAATTTTGTTGAATGCTTTTTCAGCATCTTTGGAGATGATCATTTGGTTTTACTCCTTTTTGTTGATGTGGTAGATGATGATGGATTTTCTAATATTGTACCATCCATGCATCCCTGGAATAAATCTTACTTGAACATGATGGATGATATTTTTGATGTATTTTTTAAATTTGGTTTGCTAATATTTTGTTGAGTATTTTTGCATCTATGTTCATCAGGGATATTGGTCTCTAATTTTTTCTTTTTTTGTGGTGTCTTTGCCTGTTTTTGTGTGTGTGTGTGTGTTCAACTGATTTATTTCTTTTTTTATTTTTTTTATAATTTATTTTGGTATCATTAATCTACAATTACATGTGCTATATTATGGTGATTAAACTACCCCCTTCATCAGGTTCCCCCCACCAACCCCATTACAGTCACTGTCCATCAGCGTAGTGAGATGCTATAGAATCACTACTTGTCTTCTCTGAGTTGTTCAGCCCTCCCTGTGGCCCCCCAACATTACATCTGCTAATCGTAATGCCCCCTTTTCCCCTTTGTCCCTCCCTTCCCACCCATCCTCCCCAGTCCCTTTCCATTTGGTAACTATTAGTCCTTTCTTGGGTTCTGTGAGTCTGCTGCTGTTTTGTTCCTTCAGGTTTTTTTCTTTGTTCTTATACTCCACATACGAGTGAAATCATTTGATACTTGTCTTTTTTGGCTTGGCTTATTTCACTGAGCATAATACCCTCTAGCTCCATCCATGTTGTTGCAAATCTTTGTCTGGTTTTTGTGTTAGAGTGATGCTGGCCTCATAGAATAAGTTTGGAAATATTCCCTCCTCTTCTACTTTTTGGAAAACTTTAAGAGAGGTGGATATTAGGTCTTCACTAAATGTTTGATAAAATTCAGCAGTGAAGCCATCTGGTCCAGGAATTTTGTTCTTTGGTACTTTTTTGATTACCAATTCAACTTCGTTGCTGGTAATTGGTCTGTTCAGATTTCCTATTTCTTCCTGTGTCAGCCTTGGAAGGTTGTATTTTTCTTGAAAATTGCCCATTTCTTCAAGGTTATCCAGTTTGTTAGCATATAATTCTTCGTAGTATTCTCTAATAATTCTGTTTATATTTCTGTGGTGTCCATAGTGATTTCTCCTTTCTCATTTCTGATTCTGTTTATGTGTGTAGACTCTCTTTTTTTATTCATAAGTCTGGCTAGGGGTTTATCTATTTTGTTTATTTTCTCAAAGAACCAGCTCTTGCTTTCATTGATTCTTTCTATTGTTTTATTCTTCTCGAGTTTATTTATTTCTGCTCTAATCTTTATTATGTCCCTCCTTCTACTGACTTTGGGCCTCACTTGTTCTTCTTTTTCTAGTTTTTTTAATTGTGAGCTTGACTGTTCATATGGGATTGTTCTTCTTTCCTGAGTTAGGCCTGTATTGCAATATACTTTCCTCTTAGCACGGACTTCACTGCGTCCCACAGATTTTGTGATGTTGAATTATTGTTGTTATTTGTCTCCATATATTGCTTGATATCTGTTTTTATTTCCATTGATTATTTAGTAGCATGTTGTTAAGCCTCCATGTGTTTGTGGGGTTTTTCGTTTTCTTTGTGTAATTTATTTCTAGTTTCATACTTTTGTTGTCTTAGAAGCTGGTTGGTACAATTTTGATCTTTTTGAATTTACTGAGGCTCTTTTTGTGGCCTAGTATATGATCTATTCTTGAAAATGTTCCATATGCACTTGAGAAGAATGTGTATCCTGCTGCTTTTGGGTGGAGTGTTCTGTAGATGTCTGTTAGGTCTGTCTGTTCTAATGTGTTGTTCAGTGCCTCAGTCTCCTTGTTTTTTTTCTGTGTTGTTCATCTGTCCTTTGGATTGAGTGGTGTGTTGAAGTCTCCCAAAATGTATGCATTACATTCTATTTCCCCATTTAATTCTGTTTGTATTTGTTTCTAATATGTAGGTGTTCCTGTCTTGGGTGTATAGATATTTATAATGGTTATATCCTGTTGTTGGACTGGCCCCTTTATCATTATGTAATGTCCTTCTATGTCTCTTGTGACTTTATTTGTTTTGAAGTCCATTTTGTCTGATACAAGTATGGCAACTCCTGCTTTTTCTCCCTATTAGTTGCATGAAATATCTATTTCAATCCCTTCACTTTTAGTCTGTGTATATCTTTGGGTTTAAAGTGAGTCTCTTGTAGGCAGTATATAGAAGGGTATTTTTTTTAATCCATTCAGTGACTCTATGTGTTTTGATTGGTGCATTCAGACCATTTACATTTAGGGTGATTATCGATAGGTATGTACTTATTGCCATTGCAGGCTTTAGATTCGTAGTTACCAAAGGTTCAAGGTTAACTTCCTTACTATCTAAGAGTCTAACTTAACTCACTTAGTATGCTATTACAAACACAATCTAAAGGTTCTTTTTTTTTCCCCTCCTTTTCCTTTCTATTCCATTCTTTATATGTCAGGTATCATATTATGTACTCCTTGTCTATCCCTTGACTGACTTTGGGGGTAGTTGATTTGATTTTGCATTTGCTTAGTAATTAATTGTTCTACTTTTTTTTACTGTGGTTTTATTTCCTCTGATGACAGCTATTTTGTCTTAGGAAGCCTTACATCTATAGCAGTCCCTCCAAAATACACTGTCGAGATGGTTTGTGTGAGGTAAATTCTCTCAGCTTTTGCTTATCTGGAAATTGTTTAATCCCTCCAAATTTAAATGACAATCTTGCTAGGTAGATTATTCTTGGTTTGAGGCCCTTCTGCTTCATTGCATTAAATATATTATGCCACTCCCTTCTGGTCTGTAAGGTTTTGTTTGAGAAGTCTGATGATAGCCTGATGGGCTTTCCTTTGTATGTGATCTTTTTTCTCTCTCTGGCTGCTTTTAAAAGTCTGTCCTTATCCTTGATATTTGCCATTTTATTTATTATATATCCTTAGTGTTGGGAGATCTGTGTACCTCCATGGCCAGAGAGACTATCTCCTTTCCAAGACTGGGGAAATATTTGGCTATTACCTCCTCAAAGACACTTTCTATCCCCTTTTCTCTCTTCTTCTTCTTCTGGTACCCCTATAATGTGAATATTGTTCTGTTTGGATTGGTCACACAGTTCTCTCAATATTCTTTCATTCTTAGAGATCTTTTTTTCTCTTTGTGCTTCAGCTTCTTTTTATTCCTCTTCTCTAATTTCTATTCCATTTATCATCTCCTCTACTACATTTAGAGTGTTTTTAAATCCCTCTGTTGTGTGTTTCATTTCAGATACTGTATTCCTTAATGTTTGAATCTCAGTCCTGAATTCATTCCTGAGTTCTTCAATATTTTTCTGTACCTTTATGAGCATGTTTATGATTTTTATTTTGAAATCTTTCAGAAATATTGATGAGTTCAGTTTCACTTGACCTTTTTCTGGTGTTTGTGGGATTTTGGTTTGAACCAGGTTCCTTTGACATTTCATATTTGTATGTGGTGCCCTCTAGTGCCCAGAAGCTCTAGTCTCTGAAGCTGCTTAGCCCTTGGAGTGATGTCGGGAGTCACAGGGGAGTGGTGCTGGTGCCCTGTTCAGTGAGGTCTGTTCTTTTCTCCAGGTGTATGCAGTCTGGCAGAGCCTTCTTTCTTGTTGCTCTTTCAGGATTAGTTGTATTAACTGTATTTTCATACTATATGTGGTTTTGGGAAGAGGCCTCTGTGTCACCTCTCAGGTCGCCATCTTTTTCCTTTTCTTTTGAATGTTGGCCATCCTAACTGGTGTGAGGTGATATCTTACTGTAGTTTTAATTTGCATTTCCCTGATGATTACTGTTATGGAGCATCTTTTCATATGTCTCTTGGCCTTCTGAATTTCTTCTTTGGAGAAGTTTCTGTTCAGATCCTCTGTCCATTTTTTAATCAGGTTATTTGCTTTTTGGGTGTTGAGGCCTGTGAGTTCTTTATATATTTTGTATGTTAACCCCTTGTCAGAAATGTTGTTTAGGAATATAGTCTCCCATACTGTAGGATACCTTTTTGTTCTGATGGTGTCCTTTGCTGTACAGAAACTTTTTAGTTTGATGTAGTCCCATTTGTTCATTTTTGCTTTTGTTTCCCTTGCCGAGGAGGTGTATTCAGGAAAAAGTTGCTCATGTTGGTATTCAAGAGATTTTTGCCTATGTTTTCTTCTAAGACTTTTATGGTTTCATGACTCACATTCAGGTTTTTATCCATTTCAAGTTTACTTTTGTGTATGGAGTTAGACAGTAATCCAGTTTCATTCTCTTGCAGGTAGCTGTCTAGTTTTGCCAACACCAGTTGTTGAAGATGCTATCATTTCCCCATTGTATGTCTATGGCTCCTTTATCGTATATTAATTGGCCATATATGTGTGTGTTTATATATGAACTCTCTATTCTGTTCCATTGGCCTATGGGTGTGTTCTTGTGCCAGTAGCAAATTGTCTTGCTTACTGTGGCTTTGTAGTAGAGCTTGAAGTTGGGGAGCATAATCCCCCCGACTTTATTCTTCCTTCTCAGGATTGCCTTGACTTCATTAGATTCTTAAGAAGGAACACCCACTTGTTTTGTGTTACAAACAATGCAGAGATATATAAGGGAAAGATGATGGCTTAACCCACCCTTCCCTAATAACTCCTGTCTGTAAATAATATTTCATCCATGCCCATCCTTACACATACAAATCTGTATATTATGTTGTGTGGTTTTCTTTATGGAACCAGTATCATATGCAGTAATCAGCAACTTTTTTCTCTTGATGTATTATGGAATCCCTGCATATCAATCCATGGGGACCTCACCCATCACTTTTCTTAACTAGCCAAATATTCCACAGATGGTTAAATGTAATTGATTCAGCTATTCCCTTATGGAGAGATATTTGGTTAGTTTTCTGATTTCCACCACTTGAAAACAAGCTTTAAAATATGTCCTTTCATCTGTAAGCACCAGTGTTCTTATTTCTGAAAGGCTCCCCATAGTGGAATATGACCTCCAAAGATATGTGCTTTTTAGTACACAATGCTAGATTGTTTCCCAAAAGTTTTAGTCATTTACACTTTTATCTAGAAATGAGTGTGCCCTTTTTACTGCAAAACTGCCTGTCAAGTGAGTGAAATAGTATTTCTGTTGTTTATGCTAATTTGATGCTTGAAAAAGAGTATGCCATTGTTTTAATTCACATTTTCACAAAGACCGAAGGGGCTGAGGTATTTTTTTCTGTTTATTGAACATGTGTGTTTCCTTTTCTATGAATTGCCACCTTGAATTCCTGCCTATCATTTTCTTTTATTATTTTAAAATAAACTTTCTGTTTTAAGAAGAGTTTTGATTTGCAGAAAAATTGTAGCAATAGTACAGAGTTCTCATATAGCCCACACCCAGCTTCCCCTATTAATAACATCTTATATTACTATGATACATATGTTACAATTAATTAATGTAGATGCATTATTATTAATTAAAGTCCACACTTCATTCAGATTTCCTTAGTTTTACCTCATGCATTTTTAGTGCTCCAGGTTCCTATCCAGAAAACCACACTGCATTTAGTTTTGTCTCCTTAGGCTCCTCTTGGCTTTGACAGATTCTCAGACTTTCCTTGTTTTTGATGGCCTTGATAGTTTTGAAGAGAATGATCAAGCATTTTGTAGAGTGTGTCCCATTACTGGCATTTGTCTGATCTTCTTCTCATAATTAGACTGATTAGGGTACAGACCATCAACATGGCTTATCACTGTTGGTGTGGACCTTGATTACCTGGCTGAGATCATGTTTGTCAGATTTATCCAATATAAAGTCACTCTACCTCTCCCCCAACCCCTTTTCTATACTGCACTCTTTGAAAGGAAGTCTCTGTGTGCTGCCTAAGGAGTAGGGGGTTGCTCCTTGAGAGTGGAACATCTTCATAAATTATTTGCAATTCTTCAACAGGAGAGATTTGTCTCCTCTCCCTCATTTACTCAGTCATTCATTTATATCCATGTAGATGAATGGATATTTACTTTATACTTTTGGTTATTATCCTGTACTACTTTAATTTATCCTCTGTGTTTCACCTGTGGCCATTGGGATTTCCTTCAGTTGGTTCCCTGTCCATTGACATATTCCCATTAATGTGGCTTTTGTTTTTGTGTTTTTTGAACACTTCCTTACTTTTTGCTACTTCAGGATTTTCCAGGTTCCTCTGTATATTTCCTGCCCTATCCTAGAATCAACTAGGAGTCCTGGTTTATTTTATTAGAGAATGGTATTAGAAACCACAGTCTGGATATAAGATAGGTTTATTGCTACTGAGGTGCTTTTACTTCCAGGTCTTTTCAGCTGACTTGGGAAGGAAATATGTGTGCATGCTAACCAGTATATATATACATATGTATAGATATTTCTAAGCAAACATGAGTTCATTACTATGTCTGCAGCTTTTCCACAGGGATTATTTTAGCCTCCTACCCTTGCTTATTTGTGAATGCCCACACCAACAGTGAGAAGCCTGGCTCTCACCATCCAGTAACATTTACTTAACTGTTTATTTCCAGACTATATATATATAACAGTATCAGAACTGTTAACCCCGTGCCCTCATGGAAACAACTTCATCATCTAGAGTACAGTTTTATGTGGAATTCTTTTTGCTTTTACTTTTATGACTCCACTCATTTTCAAAGTTATTTAGGTCACCAACTTTTCCCCTCACCTGCCGCGGAAGATGTTTGAATACATTTGCAATGCAGATTATTTTGTCACAGTCTGCATTCTATTTTGGGATCCCTTGACCTTCTAAAGGATTTTTAAAAATTTGTGTACATTGGTTCACTCTGTGTGCTGTAGAGTTCTATGGGTTTTGACAAATGTGTAGTATCCTGTATCACAGTACCATAGTTTTATCACCCTAAAAAAATCCCATGCTTCATCTGTTTAACCCTCTACCCACCCCTTCTACCAAACCCCTGTCAATTACTCATTTTTTACTGTCCATACTTTTGCCTTTTTCAGAATCTCATATTGTTGAAATCATACAGTATGTAGCCTTTTCAAATTGGCTGCTTTCATTTAGCAATATGTATTTAAGGTTCATCTACGTCTTTTTGTGACATGATATCTTTTCTTTTTAATATATCAGAATAATTTCCCATTGTATGGATGAACCACTGTTTGTTTATCCACTCAATACCATACCAAAGGATATCTTGGCTGCTTCCAAGTTTTGGAAATTATGCCTAAAGCTGCTATAAACATTCTTCTTGCCCATTTAAAAATTGTCCTTTGCTTTTCAAATTGCCTGTCAAGGATATAAACTTTGGGAAATTTCAACTGTTTTTTTTCCTAGACTATTATTTCTCATTAACTTTATTTTTACCTCAGTGTTGTAAAATGTAATTGAATACATCTGTAATTTCTGTTATGGCTTCTGGGTACCCTGTCTTGCTTAGATTGTTTTCTTCCATTCCAAGGTTAAAAGATGTTCTTCTGAATTTCTCTTATGTTATATATTAAGCAAAAGGGATAGGGATGCCAAATAATAACAGAGGGCATATGGGACAGTGACTTAGGGCTGAGAAGCATTTTGCCTCTGAATTCTGAGTGTTCCATCACCTGGGGTTTCTAGGATCCGCTCTTGAGTAAGAGTTTTCATGGGGGCCCTTCAGACACTGTAGTTCTAGGGGCAAGGAGCTATGTGGCCTGACTTTGGAGAATCAAAACCAGATCCCAGGACTGTTTCCCTGAGCTCATCCATCCCATCCCTGCACCTCATTATTTGTATGCTCAGTATCTGTCCCCATCTAAACTATTAAAAAGAAAAAATCAGGCCCAAGATGGTGTCACTTAGGCCAAGTTACCAACCAGGGCCTAAAACTTAAACATGCCTACATTCTCAACCTTCCTCTGAAATGTAGTCAGTCAGGAATTTTCTGGTCAGCACCACTGATAAGATAATCTGTCACATTAGCCCTCTCCATCTGCCCTAGAAGAAGATGGGGTAGTCTGCATTATAAGGCCCCCCCCTGCACTTCTCTCTAGGATTGCCTGAAATGATCTTTTCTTTTGCTAATAATTTTCCCCCCAGCCCTCCTTCCTATAAAAACCTTTTGAGTTGTACAACTCCTTGGAGCACCTCTCTACTTGCTAGAGGGCCTGCTGCCCAATTCATGAATCACTTAATTAAGCCAATTAGATCTACAAATTTACTTAGATGAATTTTGTTTCTTAACAACTGTAAGCTCCATAAAGTTGAGGATCAGGTCTGGCTTGTTGATCCCTTATTTCTCAGTGCTTGGCAAGATGCACTGTGGCAAACTGCAAAGTAGGTAGAAAGGAAGGAAGGGAGAGAAGGAAGGAGGAAGGGAGGGAATGAGTATTGATTATTTTCCATTAACTCCAAAGCCCAAGTTGCTAACCTCACTGAACCGCATCACCAGGCTCCCTTGCTTTCTGGTCTCTACTGGGGTTGGCCAGTGGGAAACACTGTCAGGGAATTGGAGGTTGGGAGGAAAGGGGGGGAGTGTTTATTCCTCTCACTTCCCACCTGCTGGGCAGTCCTGGCAGCAGCTGCTTTCTCCTACAGCCACAGTTCCTGTCAAGCGCTCCCTCATCCAGGGCTCCAGATTTCACCTGGACACCAATGACACCATTTCTTCCCCTGCCTCTACAGATCAAGTGTGAGAGCAGCTTCCCTCTCTTGGTAGTTGCTGTGGGTATCAACATCCCTTATTACTTATTGGAAGCCACATACCTCTGTGTAAATAATCACTTCATTAAAAAGGCTTTAAAAAATCCCAGCTGTGGGTACAGTGTTTCCTGCCTGGCCTCTGATAGGTCCCTAAAGGGAGGAAAATAGGGAAAGAAGCAAAAGGAGCTTGGAAGATAGGGCGTTCTTCAGAAGAGCATCTACAAACCCAGAAACAGCAGTTCTTATTCCCCTTAGTCATCCACTGCGGGGGCGGGGGGTGGGGGTGGGGGTGGGGAGGCCTCAGAAAGGACTTGTGAGAGACCTGCCACACGATGGCCTGCTTGAGTCACCTCCAGCTACCCGGTAGTTAGAGGCTCTGTCCTCTTTGTGCCCCTCAGTGTTTGCTTCTATCTCAGTAGGAATCTTTGATAAGGAGGAATTAGAACTTACCCATTACATGTCTGTCTCCCACACTGATTCAAAATTCGGAGGAAAAAATTGTGGTTTTGGCCATTTCTGCTTTCTGCCCTGTGTCTTCAGGCTGCCCAGCACAGAGTAGGTCCTCACAGTGGGTTTGTGTAAAGAAGGGATGAAGGCTTCTCCCATAAATGAACCCTATAGACTCACTCGTCTAGAATCCACCCCCTTCCTGGGAGGTGGAACCACCGCAGCAGCCCCTGGTCAGGCCCTGAGGCTAAAAATATTTGACACTGCTCATACAGGAAGGTGACTAAGCTGCTGACTCAAGACAGCTGATTTCCTCTTCCGAGATACTTGCCTAATCTCCTATCGCGTTGTTTTGCCCAGACAAGTCCTGACCTCACGCTTTCCTAACACCTTTGCAAGCTCCTTCAAAGGGCTGCCAGTTTGGCTCAAACACTTTTTTTGTTGTATTTTTTTTCTGTGGCGTCTCATATTATCTGGATGATCTTTACTAGCTCCTTAACCTCTCAGTCAGGAGACCCTGACCACACAGACACAACCTGCATGGACCTCATTCTCCTGCATTCTCTCCAAACCAGGATACCGTCATTTGGAATCTGAGCTGTCCCAGAAAATCTGGGATATATACTCATTATATTTATAAAAACAACACTAAGCCTTGATCCATTTTCAATTTAAATGGTTTAATAACTGCAAACATATGGGGAAAAGACCAGTGAACAAAGCTTATTTAAGTGTGTTTGACTATAGCTGTTTTCACAGGCAAGGTGATCATATTCCTGCCATTTTCTAGCACAGTATTAATTTCAAATGTTCCACTAATGGAAATATTTTTAATGCAGATTATCATGATTCTTCTTATGTACTGTTTTCAACACAAGCAGTTCTTTGTGTGTATAATAAAGAATGATGTTTCCTACACCGCTGTAAGACTTTTCCTCTAAAACCACAGACTGGATGACCATGTTGCTAAGCCCAGCCCTGGAATCACCCCAGCCCAGGTGCCAGATAGTGAAGAAGCCTCCAGAAGATTCTAGTCATTGGGTCTTCCCAAATGGAGCAATGACAAATCATCCTCACATGTGTTCTGTCTGAATTTCTGACCTACAAATTCATGAGTGTTAAAAAAGGTGGTTTTACACCAAAAAAAAAAAAATCACATACCAGAGTAAAACTTTTCTCAGATCATTTTCCTTAGCTTAGTGTATGAAAATGCAGTGTCACCGAAGTTTGAATTGAAGGGGTATTTTTTCTAGAACCTTCCTGACTGGAACCTGCATATATTCTGATGCTTGGTGGTCCCATTCCACTAAGGGCTGGAGTAACTCTACCATGCCTGTGGAGGAGCTCCCGACTGTGCAAAAAGAGGGCCTACTGCAAGAGATTCTAAGTGGTGGACCAGTTGCCTAAAGAACAGTGACTGCTACATTTCAAACAGCTTTTCTGGCATCCCAGCTCTAGGCCTCTTCCTATTACTGACATTCTTGGAGCACACCCAAGACCCTGAAATCATGGGCTTCATTATCTGTCAAAGGTTAGGTTCATGAGTTTTCAAGGTGTGGTGCCACATCCCCCAGGTTTGCTGACTTTTGTGTGACTAATACTGGTACCAGGACTTGGGGTTGGTTAGGGAGAAGAAGAACTAAGTCTGATTGTCAAGTTTTAGATATTCATCAGGATGCAGAAGCCTAAGCAATGGACAAGTATTTGATTTTTGTTTTACAACCTGAATAATGGAAACCAGTACTTACGGTACATCTACACCAGAGAGTGCTTCTGGGTCAGCATCAAAAGCAGTTGCTCCCCAAGAGTAACCTCTGAATCTCATCTTATACCCATGATCACAAATCATGTAACTCATCTAAGAGTCTGTTGGTTCAGAACTCTGCTATAATAAATCCCCAAAACACTACAAACTTTGATTCATCTCCCTGCCTTTTCTTACAAACCCTTTCTTAAAGTTTCAGGATGAATTGTACCTTAACTTTCACTTAATGTCCTTAGCCAAAGGTCAAATCAAAATGTCCCAACCTTTTCCAGTCTGAGACACTCATAGGGTTTGTATGGGAGAGAGGAAGACAGAGGAAGACACACACACACACAAACACACACTCAGAGAAAGAGAAAGAGGGAGAAGGGTAGGGAAGAGAAGTTGAGATAATTTAAAACTATACCACTAGTTCTGGGGACATAAATAATTCCTAAAAAAATTATTTTACAAAGCCTGAAGAATATTAAACTGAGGATCTTTAATGTTATTTTATAGAATAATTTACTGCATGAGTTTTGCAAGAAATCACTCAAACAATACATGATAACCATTGGGTATGGATTGAGTGATTTCAGTCTGGGTCTTGAGAAATTTTAAATTTATGATACCATTAAATTAGTTCTTCAGCTCTAGAATGTATTCCATGTAAACTAAGAGGTGTAATTATATTCACTTCCAACATTAATTCTACAATACTGACCAAGCACATTTATTAGAAGGTGGTATATTTACTTTATTTGTATGTTCATTCATTGCAACAGGCTGGTCAGAGGTAGCTGAGAGCCTCCCTCATCTTTCAGTTACCCTCTGGGCCAGTTTCTTGCCTCAGCCACTCCCATTCCTGTCTCCCACCCTGGTAAATGGAGTAGGGTATTTTAGTTGGATTTTGATGTGTTTGTGCAATAAAGGCCACTGCAGAGTTGCCCAAGCCCAGGGATCCATCCTACCGGTGAAAGACAGTTTTGGAAACAGCAAATGTTTCTTCCTCCTCCTTCGTACCCACTTTCTCCTCATTCTCAGGAACGCAGTTCCTGGAATAAGCCCTGCTTTGTGCCTTTCCTTGAGGATTCAGACAAGGCCCACATCTAAGCTCTGCCTCCTCCTCCAGCTTGCTTCCCCTCCCACACTCAGTCTCTGATGTTGGAAAGCACTTAACATCTACACCACACAATTTAATTCTTGATTACATATTGTCATGTCTTGATAGTTGTCTAGTGGGTGTTAGTCTTACCTTCACTATGAGAAGCTTCTAGAAACATACTTCTCATTGACAGTAGCTCCTGGCACTGTGCTTTGCTCAACAGATAAACAGGTGCCTTTAAATCAGGTCTTTGCCTGTGAGGATGGTGAGCAAACTCAGGCAACAAGCCTACCACAGGCCAGGCTCTGAACTGAGGGGTAGTCTCTGGCTTCCTTGGAGCGTCCTGCAAAGCAGTGATGTCAGTGCATTCCATGGAAATGTCCAATGTGTGGAAGGCCCCTCTGGCCTCTCCTGGCCCTTGGTAGTTATGTTTTTACAACTCCCTTCCCCAATCCCTCCTTGAATTGAATTTGAGGCATCTGTGACTGGGGGATTTTTTTTTTCTCTCTTCAGCTCTGCTGCAGAGCACAGTATCTGGCATTTAAAGTGAAAAAGTCTGGCTGGCAGTTTGTATGAATAAATGAATTTCTGGACTAAGAGAAAGAAGGGTGAGAAGTTTGGTGGGTGAGTGTAAGAATGAACTGTTCCCAGGCATGTCCTGGAATGGCGCCCTCCAGAGGACAGAGATTCCTGCTTGTTCAGTATCCTAGTGGGTTTCTATTGACTCTATAGGGTGAGCTTCTTTGAAAATCATTTTCAAAAACTTGTAACTTAGAAAGTAGAATATTTATGAACCTGTAATCAAAGCACTGCAAGACACTTATAAGTGTAACTGCAATTTGGTATGCACATATTTATACCTAGTTGCTAGGTAATAAATTTTTGAAATGTTCGATGTTTTTTATTCATCACCTGTATTCAAGGGCCATTACTTGCCTCAGTTGAAAGCAAAATATGTCTGCTATCACCATCAATACTCTTTAACCTTGAAGCTGAAGGAAGCTTTTAAAGAACAAAGGCTGGGAGAACTTAAGATCCTATCTAGAGTTTCTCAACTTGAGTTTGAATTACCTGGCAAGGTTTTTAAAAGTCTTGATGTCCAGGCCGTACCTCAAATCTATTATGTTAGACTCTCTGGAGATGGGTCCCCAGGCATCAGCATGCGTGTGTGTTAATTTTTCTTTTTTTGTTTGGCATCCATATTTTTAAAGCTCCCCAAGTGATTCGCATGTGCAGCCGAGGCTGAGAACCAATGCTCTTAACCTACATGCAGCCGAGACTACAAAGTGGGGATTTTATGTTCCCTGCGAGAGTCAGATTTGACACCAGCCATTGTCCTCATTCTGATCCCTCCCCTCAGCTCCTTCTTCCTTTACACTTACTGCTGCCTTGGTAGTAGTCATGGAAGGCTCATGGATAGAGCCATAAGGATCCAAGTTCAGGTGAACTACACTGTCACCTTCTGAAACTTGTACCTTTGCACTTGGGGTGGCATGGGGCACCTGGGGTATGCCAGGGTACCCATAGGCCATGGTAAGGAGAAAGGAAGAGAAATGGGCTTTCTTTAGAATCTTCATCTCTGTGAGAAAAACAGGAGAAAAAGCACTCTATCTCCCTAGATGGGCAGAAAACAGCTCACAAAGATGTGCCATGCCCTCTCTGGGTGGAATGAGTGTTGGAGCCTGTACCTGGAATTGAGAAAAAGGAAAGGGTGGGAGAAAGCAGCTCACTCCTGTGCTAAAAGGAGTTCCAGGAACTGAGAAAAGCAGAGTGTTGAAACAAATCCTGAGGAGTTTGCAAACCACCCTGAACCAGACTCGGCCATTCCCCAAAGTGATAGAAATGTTGAGAAATGACAAGCTGCGTATGGCCACACTACTCTCCGAGTCAGGGAACATGCCCCCCTTGTGCTTTTGAACTCTGATCACTGATCCAGGAAAAACCTGAACCTGTTTTGCTTCGGGAGTCCTGCTCTCCAGGGCTCCTACTGCGGTAGCTTTGAAAAAGCACTTGCCTTCCACCCTAACTGGTTTCCATTTCTGTTTTGACAGTTTGGTTTCTGCGCTAGGTCATTTCACTGCCCACCCAAACAGGATCTTTCCTGGAATTTGGCAGTAGTTGGGTGTGGGGGAGGGCAGATCTCACCATCTCGTCTTCCATTCTCATGGTTCTTGTGATGCCCAATTGGGCGGGCTCCTGTAGTGGGATGAGTCAAAAGAATTTTCACACACCACTAGTGGATTGCAGTTATGTATTCAGTTTCCTATGTCCTTGAATAACACGGGTCATGGGGAGGGGAAGAGAAACCCTGAAAGAGCTGCCTGTCTGGAGTACCTGTCTTCTACTAAGTCATGGGTTCTTCACTTTACGAAATCATCTTCCTACAGGAGAATCGGGTTCCACAGGGATGGCACGGGTTGCAAGGGTCACATGGGTTGCAGGGGCCGCAGGGGCCACAGGGGCTACAGGGGCTGCAGGGACTACAGGGAGGAGTGCAAGGGTAGCAGGGAGACTCGATGTTGATGCAACTGCCGAGCCCGTAGGAGCAGGTTACGTCTTTCTCATCCACACACGGGGGCAGGCTGAACTCCTTACAGATGTTCATGTAGCTGTACTTTTTTGATCCAAGGCAGTTGTACCTGTTCTCCCGCTCGGCTGACACACACACCTTTCCGTCCTTCACTCGAACTTTGACTTGATCAGGTTCAAAGCCGCATACGTTAACCGATCCTAAAATGTTACTGCTACAGCAAGAAGAGGGCAGAATTCTGTTTGTTGCTCTTCTCAGTCTGGAATTGAGAAAAAGAAAAGGGTGGGAGAAAGTGGCTCAGACCGTAGAAATCACACAGCTTGAGAAGCAATATTGTGATCTCTATTTTTTTAAATAGCAAAAGTACACACAAGTCATTGTGAAAAGTCAAAGATATACAGAAGTATAAAAAGTAAGAAATGAGAGTTCTCCTATGTAAATCACACTCTCCCACAGGTAAACCTTTGTTAACAGCAGATGGGTGCTTGATGTCCCAGATCTTTCTTTTAAATTTGAATCCCAGCTCCTCCTTTATTAGTTGTGGAAACTTGGGCAGATTCCTTAACAGCTCAGTGCCTCAGTTTCCTCATCTGTAAAATGAAGATAACAGTACCTACATCATAGGACTATGGGAGGATTAGATGAGATTATGGGTCTTGCTTAACACTGTGTTTGGCACATCATAAATCCTGCTCAATTATTAACCATGATCATTATTATTACTATTATATGTTGACCCTTAGAGCTTTTTTTTTCTTTATTTGAAGATACAACTAATAAGATAGCATTTAAACTCTGCATTTTTAAAGATGGCTGGCAGCCTCAGAACCCAGCCCTGCTGATCCACAGGACTGGTGCCGCCACTGGACCATCACACAGTTTCAGCCCAAAAGCTCCATCAACAAACAAGGTAGGAGTGCCCCAACTTGGCTTTGCCCAAAGGGCCTGTCTCCTGCTGCTGTGAGGCTGCTCCAGAATCTGGACGCCTGGGACCAGCAGGGACAGTTAGCTTAGAGTGTCTGTGTGCTTCCAGGTCCTATCAGCTTGCAAGGACCGACTGTACATATTTCTTCCCACCTCCTCATCCAGTGACTTCATAGTTTGAAATCAACCGTGGTAGGAATATTTACACTGTGGAAATTGGAAAACACTACAAATCAGGGCTTTTTTTCTCTTCCTATCCTTGTCCTTCCACTGCTTGTTAAATGCCACTGCCTGTGGCCCCTGGAGCAGCAAATCAATCTCCATGGTTCCTATAGAGCTGCCTTGTTGCTGCTCAGTAGTCATGCTATGTGAATCTTTAATAATAAAACAATAACAACAACAGCTCACACTAATTTATGATACATCGAGAGGTAGTAAAGCAAAGTGCCTAAGGGCATAGACTCTGAAACCAGAGAATTTAGGTTCAAATCTTGTCTGTGCCATGTGGACACATTACTTAATTCTCTGTGCCTCAGTTTCCTCATCTGTAAAATTGTGACCATAGTAGTAACCTACTTTTTAAGCTAGTGAGGCTTAAATTAGTTAATGAATAGGAAGTATTTATAAAAATGCTTGACACACAGGATGTTGGGCTTTTGTCTTTTTTTTTTTAACAATGTGCCATGGAAAATGCTAATTTATTATAGGTATTATATCATGTAATTTTCATAGTAACCCTGTAATGCAAATGTAATTATCACCATTTTACAGATGAGAAGATGGTAAGGGTGGTAAATGGCAGAGCCTAGATTCAAACTGAGGCTTGTTTAAGCCCAAGGTGATGGTGTTGGCCAGCAGACTAAGCTCATGGAATGAAAAGGCCACACTCTCAGCCCATGGCAGCCTGGCATTAGCCTTACGTGCTCTGGCTCTACTCAGGGTCCATTTTCTTTCTAATTGCCTGATTCTTCCCAAGAGGACTGAACACTTGAAATGTTTTTATCCCTTAACATTAAAAAAACAACGGTGTTCTAAGAGATATTCCTGGAAAATCTTCTTGTATCTCTTGACCTCCAAAGGTAGGTCTTGGAGCGTGTGATTTCTAGAAACTCTTGCAGTTTGAGGAGTCCAGACTCTAAGATAGGGTGATTGGTTTGAGGTACATTTTTTTGTTTGTTTTTGTTTTGTTTTTTTGAGGTACATTTTTAATTCTTATTTTTTTGCTGAATTTGTTTATACACTTTTTGTTACATAGGGTATGTAAGTTCATTATGGAAAAACTGGAGAACATATAAGCAAGAAGATGTAATCTTTTAAAAAAAATCCATAATCCTATATAGCATTTAATATTTTGGTGTTAGACTTTCTTCTGTGTTTGTGTGTGTTTCTACATACATATCTAGAGTTTTGGGTGTGTTCTTATGAAATCATGATGTACATACTACTTTGATATATACATACTGCTTTGATTCTGTATTTTTTTACCTGATAAACCCTAACACGACTGGTTTACCAAGTATGAGTCCTTGTTCCAAAGGTAACAAATCAAGGCTTTTAGTAGCTGATTGCAATATGAGCAAGTAGATTGCTGTCCTAGAAGATATTGAAGCCAACAGAAACCACTTGTACAAGGTACTCAGAGGATTGTGATCAAGGAACCTGGGGTGGCATGGGGCACCTGGGGTATGCCAGGGTGCCCGTAGGCCATGGTAAGGAGAAAGGAAGAGAAATGGGCTTTCTTTAGAGAATCTTCATCTCTGTGAGAAAAACAGGAGAAAAAGCACTCTATCTCCCTAAATGGGCAGAAAACAGCTCACAAAGATATGCCATGCCCTCTCTGGGTGGAATGAGGGTTGGAGCCTGTACAGTCAAAGCCAACAGCGAAACCCAGAGCAGAATGTGCACCCATGGACCTCACATGGCTTGGGTGTGGGCTGGGAGTCGAAGTTCTTCTGTTAAGCTCATGCCTTCCAATAGACAAGAAACATCCAGTTCCGCCAGGAAGACAGGGCTGGGCTTTGAAAGAAGGGCCAAGCAGCCCAGGCAGGAGTGCTAGGAACCCTGCCTACTACTATGGCTGGTTGCACCAGAGCCCTCATGCTCTCTGCAGGAGACGGGGCTGGGAGCCAGAGCTATAAGCCAAAGCCATCTCCCAGATCCGTCTCCTCCTCTGAGCAATTGGGAGTCTCAGAGTAAAATTTCATGTTTGTTTATTTTTTCTTAGATTCTCCCATTCCTTTATTTTTGTCATTCTGTCCCCTGTGCCTCTGCAGCAGCTTTTTAGGGGTCACACAAATATGGGTCCTCAGGAAGCTTCCTAGGAAGTCTTGGCTGGGTCAGGTTTCTTCTTCTTTTTGCTTCTGGGTCAGGGCTTATCAGTGGGGATGTGTGGGTTTAGGAGAAATTGAAGGAGCCACATATTACTCATCAGATTTAACTCTGGACTTGCAACTTGACTTCTGCCTGGCGCTATACCTACCTGTCACCCTACATGGGATTTTCCGTGGCTCTGAGAGGTTCTGGGCAAAGGGAGATTGCCTCCTGTAGTCATTATCATGAGGGTGGAGCTTAACCATAGTAAACAGGGAAATCACCCCTTTGGTTCATTGCAGAAGTCTCATGGGGAAGCTGGGGAAAAGTTAGTGGACAGGTGGTGTCTGTGTCTGCCACATTTCTCCATTGAAGCTGAACTTCCTCTGCTATGAATGTGACGCACACCGTCCACCACAGTGATGAGCCACGTTCATGATATGAATCAGGTTCAGCCTGGTGATGAATAAAGTAATGAAGATGTCAAAAAGGCCTATTTCTACCCAAGAGCAAAGGGAGGTAGGCCTTCTTCTAGCTGTCCTTGGAGTACATACTTCACTTTTCTAATGTAGAGCCCTTCCAAAGACCATTAAACTTGATTCCTCCTTTACAACTCATCTCTCTCTTTCTCTTCCTTCTTCTCCCTCTTCTTTTTTCCTCTCCTCTCTCCAGGCTTTGGATGATACTGAAGAATAGTGTCACTCAGCAGGAGTAGAGTAGCAAATACAGGTGCATCTGAGTCGCCTGCAGGGTTTGTTAAAATATAGGTGGCTGAGGCCCACTCCCCAGAGTTTCTGATTTTGGCAGGTCTGGAAAGGAGCCAAGAATTTGCATTTCTGACAAGTTTTAGGTGATGCTGCCGGACCAGACACCACTCTGAGAACCCCTGGCTGGGTTAAGCACATGGATTCTAGACTCAGACAAACCTGGTTTCAGATCCTGGCTCTCCCAACTCATAGTGATCAAGAACATTGCCCTGAATCTGTTTGAAAATCTGTAAGGTGGCCGAGACGTTTGAAGGATCAAATGAAGATGAAGCATAGTACTCAGTAAAGGGGAAGCCTCTCTATCAGGCTATACCAGGCTCTGCCTTTCACAGGCTCCCCCAAATCCCAGGCTTTAAGTTACCAAGCCCCAGGTCCTGTTTCATTAGACAGTCAAGTCAAACCAAATAAAATATACGCCTTTGGCTTTGATGGGCAGCAACTCCTACCTTTGCTACCCTGGGGTGACTTGGTTCTGAGACATCTGGGTATGAGAGGGACCTGGGTGCCCAACCTATTTCTACCTCTGCAGGGACACGAAAGGAAACACTCCCGCTCTCCCCTCCATGCGCAAGCCAGCCTTCGCCAGTGGTAAGGCCCCCAGGGTTCCTCTGCAGGCTTCCCACACTTAGCTATGCCCAGATCTGTGGGTCAGAAAATGGGGGGCTGGAGAGATTTCCGAAACCTTAGACCTGAGGAGGTACTGCTACACCCCGTAAGGGCTGACAGTCATCAGCCTCACGAAGTAAGAGTGGTTCAATGAAAACATTCTTAAAGCTGGAAGGAGTAGATAAGAAATGAGGCAGATTTTTGAAATTTTCAGAAGATGGTGCCCCTCATGGGGGGATTTTCAAGGGAGTTTCTTGTTGCGATTCAGGCCAACCACAGATACTTGGGTGAATGGAGGGAAGTGAAGTCTCAGGATTAGTTTCCAGGTATTAGGAAAGGGTGAAGGACTGAGCCCAGGGCACCCCAAGGGCACAGCTGCAAAGCAAGGTTCATTTCTCCACAGGACTAGTGCCAGGTGTCAGCTACAACAGGCCTTCCATTAGATAATAAACTCCTAGGGGTAGGATTGAGGGGGCTGGCTTTCGCTTGTTTCTGCCACTTTAGAACAGAGAATGGGGAAGTGTGGCGGTGAATCAGGTGCATACTTTAGTCAGCTGGTGGTACGGCTTCTTACAAAGGAAGTCATATTTGGTCATTTCTGTCCCTCTAACTCCAGAAGGGGAAGGAAAGGTCAGGGGAACTGCTGCTAGTTCTTGCCATACAAAAGGTAATTTGGGAAGGAAAAGTGAATGTCAAAGCAGCTAAAGAAACAAATGTACTTGTTTGAGTCTCTAAGGAAGATTCTGCCAAGGTGTCTTTTGAGGCAGCTGCTCAATAAACAATGGAAATGGATCGGACCCTTTATACCCACACACCTTTCTCCCTCCCTCGTGCGTGCATGCGCGTACACACATAATCAGGTAACATACACGCAGGAATGCTCACAAAACTTAAAAGGGAATTAAACTGTAGGGCAAATCTTGCTACCAGTAATTAAAGGAGCACCCAGAGACAGAGCAGATTGATTGTCAAACAGAAAAACAATTCCACTGGGGCCATGGCAGCTACAGACCAGAGAATCTTACTTTCCCTTTAGACAAAGAACCCTCTGGACAACACAGCTTGGCATCTAAAAGGACATGTCACATGTAAACAAACACTAGCATTCTTTAAAGGGATAAAAAAGCCGTGAGAATATGACTTCTAAACTCAAAAAGCCTCAGGCAGAGTTTCCCAACAAAGACTCTTAAAAAATTAAATCAGTGAGATAATTCTGGATCTTTTTAATCATGGATTGGGAGCTAGCTGAGAGACGAGAAAGAAGAGGCATTTCACTGGAAGAAAACATATTAATAGGGGAGTCCTCTGGGATTGGGGCTGGATGAGGTTAACATTTTCATCTGTACTCAGGAAAACTGAATATTTAGGTTTGCAGGTGACACTATGCCCTTGTGGGTAGTGAAATGTCAAGCTGTCAGAAATAGTGCATAGGAGAGCTTGCTTCACACACTGGTATGAATGGGAAGAAAAGTAGCTGGGAGGGGATACAAGAGGACAAGCCTGAGGTCATTTCTCAAATGGACTCAGAGTTATTAGTTCAGAGATCTGGGAATTAAGGTAAAAACATCATCAGCTTCACATACTGTCACAGGTGTAGAAAAATCAGCAAAAATCCAAGCATTGTCAGGAAAAGTATCACAAACCATAGAAATTATTACCTCTTGTGTAAACCACGCTGCTAAGAATTAAGCTTAACATTGTGTCTCCTGCATGCCAAGAAATAGGGACTGCTGTAGTAGGCAGAGGGTGCTCAGATGGTACAGAGCAGAGAGCACTCTCACCTGGGGAGTCTGCAAAGTACAGTCACCCAGGAGCCAAGGCTGAAAGAACTGGATCAAGGGTATTCAAGTATTCAAAGGCAGGGAAAATGGACACAGGCCAGCTCAAAAATAACCCTTCATTTAGAACAATTATTTAAAAAATAACCCTGACTCATTTATGTAACTTGAAACTCTAAGAAGTAAAAATAAAAATTGGTTCAATTGAATGTAAATGATTTGCAGGCAATAGCTCCATCCCAGACTACTGAGGGAGGTTCGTTCTTTTTTTTTTTAATTTAAGTATCATTGATATACAATCTTATGTTGGTTTCAAATACACAACGCAGTGGTTCAACAGTTATCCATATTATCAGGTTGGGAGGTTAATTCTTGACATTTGGTGACCGATGCCCTGGACATTAATTGCCCTGTTTGCCCTTTCCAGAAACATCACTGTCAGTGTTGTTAAGGATCTCTCCCTACCATTCTCTCTCTCTCTCTTTATCCATCATCTATTATCTATCCACCGAACTATCTATCTATCTAATCTATTGATCTATCAGGATAGAAAAGATGTTGTTTAGGGGTACAAACTTGCAATGAGTAGTAAATAAGTCCTAGAGATCTAATGCACAGTATAGTGACTTTAGATAATATTATAAGCACCAAACTTGCTAAGAAACTAGAACTTAGTTATTCTAATCACTAAAAAGAAATGGTAATTTTGTAACATGATAGAGATGCTAATTACCACTATAATGGCAATCATATTACAATATATAAAAGTATCAAACACATTGAACACCTGACATTTATATAATGTTATAAGTTCGGTATGTTTCAGTTAAAAATCTATGCTCTATCAGACAAAACAAAGACATACAAGGCATCCAGATTGGTAAAGAAGAAGTCAAATTGTCACTATTTGCAGATGACATGATACTGTACATAAAAAACCCTAAAGATTCCATTCCAAAACTACTAGAACTAATATCTGAATTCAGCAAAGTTGCAGGATACAAAATTAACACACAGAAATCTGTTGCTTTCCTATACACTAATGATGAACTAACAGAAAGAGAAATCAGAAAAACAATTCCATTCACAATTGCATCAAAAAGAATAAAATACCTAGGAATAAACCTAACGAAGGAAGTGAAAGACCTGTACTCTGAAAACTACAAGACACTCCTAAGAGAAATTAAAGAGGACACTAACAAATGGAAATGCATCCCATGCTCTTGGCTAGGAAGAATAAATATTGTCAAAATGGCTATACTACCTAAAGCAATCTACAGATTCAATGCAATCCCTATCAAACTACCAACAGCTTTCTTCAATGAACTGGAACAAATAATTCTAAAATTCATATGGAACCACAAAAGACCCCGAATAGCCAAAGCAATCCTGAGAAGGAGGAATAAAACAGGGGGAATTACACTCCCTGACTTCAAGCTCTACTACAAAGCCACAGTAATCAAGACAATTTGGTATTGGCACAAAAACAGACCCACAGACCAGTGGAACAGAATAGAAAATCCAAACATTAACCCAAACATATACAGTCAATTAATATTTGATAAAAGTGCCTTGGATATACAATGGGGAGATGACAGCCTCTTCAGCAGCTGGTGTTGGAAAAACTGGACAGCTACATGTAAGAGAATGAAACTGGACTACTGTCTAGCCCCATACACAAAGGTAAACTCAAGGTGGATCAAAGACTTGAATGTAAGTCATGAAACCATAAAACTCTTAGAAAAAAACATAGGCAAAAATCTCCTGGACATAAACATGAGCAACTTCTTCATGAACATATCTCCCCGGGCAAGGGAAACAAAAGCAAAAATGAACAAGTGGGACTATATCAAGCTGAAAAGCTTCTGTACAGCAAAGGACACCACCAGTAGAACAAAAAGACATCCTACAGTATGGGAGAATATATTCATAAAAAACGTATCTGATAAAGGGTTGACATCCAAAATATATAAAGAACTCATGCACCTTAACAAACAGAAAGCAAATAATCCAATTAAGAAATGGGCAGAGGACATGAATAGACACTTCTCCAAAGAAGAAATTCAGATGGCCAACAGGCACATGAAAAGATGCTCCACATCGCTAATCATCAGAGAAATGCAGATTAAAACCACAATGAGATATCACCTCACACCAGTGAGGATGGCCAACATCCAAAACACAAACAACAACAAATGTTGGCGAGGATGTGGAGAAAAGGGAACCCTCCTACACTGCTGGTGGGACTGCAAATTAGTTCAACCATTGTGGAAAGCAGTATGGAGGTTCCTCAAAAAACTCAAAATAGAAATACCATTTGACCCAGGAATTCCACTCCTAGGAATTTACCCTAAGAATGCAGCAGCCCAATTTGAAAAGGACAGATGCACCCCTATGTTTATTGCAGCACTATTTACAATAGCCAAGAAATGGAAGCAACCTAAGTGTCCATCAGTAGATGAATGGATAAAGAAGATGTGGTACATATACACAATGGAATATTATTCAGCCATAAGAAGAAAACAAATCCTACCATTTGCAACAACATGGATGGAGCTAGAGGGTATTATGCTCAGTGAAATAAGCCAAGCCGAAAAAGACAAGTATCAAATGATTTCACTCATATGTGGAGTATAAGAACAAAGAAAAAAACTGAAGGAACAAAACAGCAGCAGACTCACAGAACCCAAGAATGGACTAATAGTTACCAAAGGGAAAGGGACTGGGGAAGATGGGCGGGAAGGGAGGGATAAGAGGGAAAAAGGGGCATTACGATTAGCAGATGTAATGTTGGGGGGGCACGGGGAGGGCAGTACAACTCAGAGAAGACAAGTAGTGATTCTATAGCATCTCACTACGCTGATGGACAGTGACTGTAATGGGGTTGGTGGGGGGGACCTGATGAAGGGGTAGTTTAATAATCGTAATATTGCACATGTAATTGTAAATTAATGATAATAAAATAAAGTATATTAAAAAAAAAATCTATGCTCTATTTGTGCCCATCCTTTTAAAAATAGTAACATATTAAGTAGTTTTCCTGCACCTTGCCTTTCACTTGATACATCAATACATAAAATGCTTCATCAGCCCTTTTTACATCTACATATCATTCCAAAGTGTATGTATGGCTGTACCATAATTTATTTAACCAGGGATAGTACTTTCAACATTTTCTTTTCATCAATAGAAACAGACTTAAATAACATGTGTAAAACTAGAAAAGGAAAGCTTCCTCTAGGTCAAAAAATAAATGTAATTGAACAAAAATCTTAAAAGTGGCTTTTAAAATTATCCAATTCAATTAAAACCCTTTGAACTCTGTTCTGAAAGCTGCAATTTTTAGTTCTCTGGTTTATTTGCACAGAGTTAGAGGAGGAGGCCGACATGATAGACCCAACTCCTGATGATTTTAAATCCTTATCTGGAGTTGGGGAGTGGGAGAAAGGTTTCCTTCGAAACTGAGGAAATGCCTCTGGTGTTCAATTTGCTCCCTGCTCTAAAGCCTCTGGCAAACATTAAGGATTTGATCAATTATTATTGCTTCTTCTCTAGTCATTTCTGTAAGTCCAAATATACTCAAGTCACTTTACCCATAACCAGGAAAAAATGTGTAGTTTGCTGCTTCCAATAGCTTTTTAATGACACCCTTATTCCTATTTCTTTCCCTCATTAAAGCCACATTATGTATCTTGTTGGCACTGAGGCTATAAACCAATGGCAACCTTGCCAATCGACATTGTTATTTTGTCTTTTAAGAATTTTACAATTCCTATCATGGACGCATTTACTCTTCTTAAATCTTTGCTAAGTCACCAGAGTCATTATCTTAACCCTTTTCATCTTTGTTCAAGTATCAATTGTCACATTTCCCCTTACTTCAACTTTTAAAAGTCTCATACACCAACTATAAAAATCTTAAGTTCTTTTACTTGGCAAGTTCTCTCTTTTCATCCTCTATGGCTCTAATGGCTTTCCTTTCCAAACTTCTGACAGATGGTCGGAGACAGTAAAGCTTGGCATCACACACGCTGCATGGGTAGAGATCATACAGGCCGCAGGAGCAGGATCGCTTCGAGTAGCACAGGCAGTAAGGATAGGGGTGCAAGTCACAGCCGCAGTAGGGGTGCATGTATAAGTTGCACAGGCATCGTGTGCTGAATTCATCGATGCACTTCAGTTGCCCTAGTTCTCTGTCCACCTTCTTGATGTCCCTTCTGACACTGTCCAAAAGACAACTCAGTGCAGCCATTGCAGTCACACCTTATTGTTCTGTGAGTACCTTTGAGAAATGGCACTCAGGGTAAAAAATTCCTCTAAGCACTCCTCAGAAGTTTCTTTTAAAAGTAAATGAGGCTCACATGCTTCACTTACTTTAAAGCTTGAGTTCTATGACCTCACCACCCTCTGCATATGTCATAGTCTTCTGGTTACCATGTGAACTGTCCACAGTCATTGTCTCCAGAGGCCCACTTAGAGTTACAGAGCTACTCTCAGAACCACAGGAGGGCTGAGATTTCATTGACCTTGAAGTTGGATAGGTCCCCTAAGCAGTCACAGCTCTTTGGAGTGCATGGGGCTAATCTTTAATGGTCATGATTCATGTTTCATGTATGCTGAGGACTCACCTGCCTGTGGGGATGTCAGTAAGGATGATAGAGGAGCTGCTTGGCCCCTTTGTGCCCTGCCAACTCTAGCTTTGACTTGACACTTAGCCTGGCCCCTTATACTCTAGGATTAATTCTGGCTACTAGTCTCTTTATACACCAAATATAAAGAGTTTTCCTGTGGTTCTCCTTGCCAGGTCATCCTTAAGTCAGCCACTGTTGGCCTTCTGAGCCCCAAGTCTTTGGCCCATTCTTTACTAGCTGTCTTTTACTAGGTGTCTTGACTATCAGGGAACTCAGTTCTCTAGTCCTGTTCTCATGGGGTCCTACTACTCTTAAGTCCATCTTTCAATGCTCAGGGCCCTGTCCTGGGTCACCACCTCCCAGCAACCACACCTCTGGCCTGGCATCTAGGCCTCTAGGCACCTTGCCCTGAGTGCTTCCCAGATGTTGGTCCTAGATACTCTTTTAGCCAAGTGCCTGAAGTTGCTCAAAGCCAACTGCCTGAAGCCCCTCCTTGGGCCAGTTCCCTGTGCTCTCAGCTGAACCAACATGCTGGACCTCAGCTCAGCCTCAGCCTTGGCTTGGGTACTTATACTCCCCTGGGCCATTCCCCTCAATTGCTATCCAGCTCTTAAATCCCCTTTTCATGGACTCTGGCATAGGGTACTTGAGGACAAGTGCTTGGATGTTTTACTGGTGAGGGACACAAAGGCCAGGTTTGAACTTTATTTTGAAAACAATGAAAAATCACTGATTCACTCTTCAGTTGAGAGAATTTGAAAGATAAGTCCGACAGCCACACAAAAGGTATATCGTAAGGGGTCAATGGTAGAGGTGTTTTATGCTGGAAGGCAAGGGACAGCTAAAGTTGGACTGGGGGGTCATGGCTATAGGGATGGCAAGAAGGAAGACAATAGCATCACCTTCCCCTCACATTCATTTAGGTTCCATCTAACCCATCCTCCACATTGCAGCCACATTTATATATTTCCATATATAGGTCTGTCATTCCCCACTCCTCCCTGCCCCAAAGTCTTCTCTGTTCTCTCAGAAGGAGGGCCTAGATCCTTACAAGTTACTGAACAGCAGGGCCTCTGCCTAACTCTCCATCTCCTCTCTCATCATTATTCCCATAATTCATTTCACTTCAGTCACAATGGCCTTCCTCAAAGTCATGCTCATTTCACCACATTCAGGACTTGTGTACATGCTGTTCTGTCTGCTTAGAAACTGAACTCCCCACCCCATCACCTAGCTAGCTCCTAAGGCATTTGTTAGATCTCCTTATGAATATCCCTTCCTTAGAGAAGCCTACGCTGTCTCCCAAACTAAACACCCTTGCAACTCTGTATATTTCTCCTGTAACATCATATGTCTGTTTCCCCAGCTAGAGTGTAAGCTCCCTGAAGGACCTATTTTTGCTCACCATTAGATATCTAACACAGTGCCTGGGCTTAATATTTATTTACTGAATGATCCAATGAGGGAATTAAAGAATTTAGTAAATAGAATGAGGACAGAGTGAGGGAGGAATAATAATGACTCCTAGGTTTCTAGCTTGGCAGAATCATGGTGCCATTGACCTCAGTTAAGACACATAGGAAGAAGGGTAAGTTTGGGGGACAAGGTGAACATGAGGTTCTACTGAATATTTTAAGGTAGAAATGTGAAGTGGCCTGTGGATAAGTGGGTCTGGAACTCTAAAGAAAGCACAGGACTAGAGATACACGTTTAGGAGCCACAACTTCATAGGTAGTTGGAAGGCTGGAGTAGATAAGATCATTCAGAAGAAGTAATAGACTGAGAAAACAAAAGGGCCAAGGCAGAACTCCAAGGAGCAATAACAAAAAATGGAAGATGACTCAGGAGTAATCACAGAGGTAAGACCCCTTACCCTGTGTATCACTAGACCAAGTCCAGTAGTCCCCACTGTTCCTCAGCCTTGACCTGGGTGTCCCTTTCTGTGCAGACGAAGTGTCTTAGTAAAGAAAACAAGTTTACCTGGAGATATTGGAATGAGAGCTGGCCACTGAGTCACATGGGATGAGTTAAAGCAAAAATAGATAATCTTCCTGCATGGACAAATACTAAAGTCTTTCAAGAGTGATTCCACCCAATTCTGAAGAGTGCACCCTGTTAACAGGAATATGGCCTATTCTTTCCTGAAAGTTCATTGTAGAAATTATACAGATTTCTCTAGCTCCAAGTAATAGACTTCTGAACTCTTATATCACCATGAATTCCATCCTTAAGCAAATGTCAGCAAAGGTTAAAACAAGCAAGCTGTCAGCTTTAGATTCTTGGATACACAGGTTCAGGAATTTAAGTACACATATCTGTATATACATGGCATCTTATGAAGATGGTTACAGCTTTATTTTAACGAGGATTCTCCAACCATCCTCCTGGTGAATTCACTCTTCATCATGAAGCATATTCTTGACATCATTTCAAGTGACTCAACAAAGGTAGTATCTCCCTTAAAGATCAGAGGAAACGTGATCTATTCATGTCAGAAAGATAATGCAGAAATTTATGAGATCCTGCAGAAACCCACAGGAAGGATCTGAGTCACAGTCCCCTGAAGCATAAACATACGGAGCTTCCATGGGCTCTCACATGGAGGTGGGGGCCGTTCCTTACACAAGACTGTGTCTGTGGAAGCTCCCAACCACTTTGGCTGGTGTCCAGATAGAACCATCTCTGGGATGGAGGAAAGGCCTTGGCAACTTCCGAGTCTGGGCAAAGTAAAGGCTTAGTCTCTAATGTTGGTGGATATGGGTAAAAGAGGGTCCCTCTGCCTCTTCCACTAGGTAGGACAGCTACAGATCAAGTCCATTCATTAGACCAGTATTACAAAGATAGCCCCCTAGCTGCTGTTAGATGGATATGAGGTACTTAAACATTGAATACAATACAAAATCATACACACTGTGTGTTCTCCATTATGTTAGAAGAAATCCATAAAGAGAAACACCCCGAAAATCAACTGGGATTACCTCTGAGTAGTGGAATTATAGATGACTTTTTAAATTATCTTTTTGAGAATTTTCTGTGATTCCTAAGTTTCTTCACTGAGGATATAGGATATCACCAATTTTACAATGAAATACTTTTTGAGGGTGTGCTGTCTGTCATGCTATCAGCTTTGCGCTGAATTGCTAAGCTCTCCTCTGGCTTCTGCCTCTAAAGTCAAGGCAGACTTCAGGGTCATTCCTCTGAGCACGTTTGCCATTGAGGAAGTCTTGAGTGATGTTTGGCTTTCCCATCATCCATGGCACCTTTTTTTGGCAAAATAATTATCTGCCCTCCTACCCCACCCTCCACCATTAGGTACTACCAAAAAGTTGCCCAGCCAAGGGGCAGGCACAGAACTAAAGCTGGCCAACCTGACTCTCTCTCTCCTGGAAATTTGGCCTTTCACAGGAGACTGAAGATGGTTGGAGCCGATTCATGCTAACAATGGACCTTGAAGATACAACCCCTTATTTACCACCCTATTCTCTGTTTTCAACTTGGTTCTGCAGCTGTCCTTTGAGTCTGTGAGCTCTCTCTATCCTTCCAATAAATTCCTGCTTAAGTTACCCTGTCAGTTACTTGTAACTAAAGGATAGGACAGTCTGTTGCCCTGGATCTGGCCAAGGAGGACCACTCCAAGCTTGAACTCGTGAGCCAGCTGTTGCTCCAGTGGACATTGTCCCGTGTCAGTCAAGCTCCTTCCTCTTAACCCAGGGCAGCTGCCATTTGTTCCTAAAAGCCTTAAGTAATTGCATGATAACATTTTAGACCACTGACAGATCAAAACCTGATACTACTTAGAAACTTTGACTTACAAAGATCAGTTCTCTCTCTCCCTCTCATTTGGAATGGAAGTAGGTAAAGAGGAGAGAGAGCAAGCATGGAGGGCTCCCAGAATCTGCTGTTTGTAAGGCCCATGGTTACAGTTTGCTAAATGTGGTGAGGGAGACAGAGGAGGAGGATGTGGGTCACTTGCTCTTTCAGCTGCAGCCAGCAGGAGTGAACTGGAGTCCAAGCCACTGTGGTGGGGAGGTTGCTCTTGGCAAGCAGGGTCTGAAAAGGGATCTCAGTAGGTGTTTTTTCTTTCAGCAAATATGATCATTCAGGCATTAGGGGACGGAGTCATGGGAATTCTGCATACTGAGTATGTACATGAGTACATTTCCTCATTACAAAAGTGAACAGGGTATTAGTAATCACTAAGTTTGCTTGGGACTAAATGCTTTCCTGAGACATGGGACTTTAATGCCAAAACTGGGGCAGGAGATGCAGTCTAGAAAAGAAGGTGGGAGTACAAAGTACCTGTAGTGGTCCATCCACAGTGTGCGCTGTTCAAGAATGGAGCTGGCCTTGGTGGGAGGCAAACCTGTGTTTCACCCTCTGGCTTTAAAGGTAGTAAAGAGCCTTTTATGAGTGCTGAATCATGGGTGACAACTGAAGTCTCTAATCCCTCTTCCCCCACTCTCTCATGTCCCCACTTGGCCCTTCTCCCCCTCCTCCTCTTCAGCCTCATGAATTCTCCAAGAAAAGTTGTTAGCTGCAGTCTGGATTGTTCTTGATGAGGACAGAGACCAAAAAAACTTCCTTGAGCTTTACGCTGGAATCATTCACATGTAAGAGCACATTTCCAGGTCCTCCTAGAAACAGAGGACTTGCTTGCACTGCAGACAGTGGCATGATTAGATTGAGGAGGTTGAGAATTTTTATGCTCCCACCTCCACCTCCATCGCCACAACTGCCTACCTCTTAACAGATGCGTCCATGAATAATCATGATATTTCATATTTAATGAGGGCTTGCATCTGTGTCAGCCTAATCCTCACAACAGCCCTATGAAGGAAGGACTACTTATCCTGATTTTACAGATAAGAAGACTGAGGCACAGAGTTCACACAGCAAGTTCACAGAAGGGTTCCACCCAGGGAGTCAGCCTCCAGTCTCTTCAGAGACCATTGACGCTTGAGAATAAAATTTCTCTTTGCTCTTAAAGATGAAAGAAGAGAGAGATTTCAAGATGGCAGCGTGAGAGGTGAGATAGAGAACTCATCCCAAAACCACAGATAGTGCAAAAATATAGTTAATACAACTAACCCTAAAACAGCAACAGGAAAGAAGGCTGCACCAGACTGCATACAGACCTCATGAACAGAGCAGATCTCATGAAACAGGGTAACGTATAAAAGCCTTGATCCTGTGGGACCCAAGCCCTTCCCCCACCCCAGCTCACCAGCAGGAGGAAGAGAAGCAGAGTGGGGAGGGGGTGGAAGCCTGGGACTGCTGAACACATAGCCCTGGAGGTCTGCTTTGCTGGCAGAAACCTACATTGTGTGGTGCTCTGGAGGATGGGGAGCTGGGACAGGCGGAGTGCTTGAGAGACAGATTCTGGCCATTTGTGAAGGACAGGATCCACACCTGGCCACTCTGGAACAAAGAAAAGGCAGGTGATCTCATAGGCTTCCTAGCAGCAAGAGGGATGCTGAAGGGGCGGGGTTTGCATGGAGCTTGCTGCACAGGAGAAGGGATAGGGGCACAGGGTTGATTGGGCCTGCTCTGCCCAGCAGATTGGGAACTTTGAGGAGTATCAGGCACTCCATTCCCCTCCCTGGATGGCTACTCAGCTCTAAGGCCCCCCACTGTGACACGGAGCCTGTCGAGCCTTCCTCCTGGCCTGCCAGCACCTGCTTTCAAACTAACAGTCACTGCGCTGGCATCAGGCCAGCCAGAGGGAGGCCCTGCCTACAACAGCTAGAGATGCAGAGCACAGAGGCTTACACCTGTGTGCTCGGCCCACTGGCTCTGATACGGGAGACAGGCAGGGCAGAGGGGAATCAGGAAACAGATCTCTCCATCCCCCAGGCACCAGCTCCACTCCCCTATGACTCCCAACCTCGCTCTAGGGGCTGAGCAGCTCCAGAGACTGGAGCTTCTGCACACTAGTGAGCACCACACAGAAATATGAAACGTCAAAAGAACATGGTTCAGACCAAAATCTCACAAACCCTAGAAAAAGGGCCAAATGAAACCGAACTCACTAACCTTCCTAAAAGAGAGTTCAAAATAAAAATCATAAACATGCTTATGGAGGTACAGAAAAATATACAAGAATGCAGGAACAAATTTAAGACGGAGATTCAATCATTAAGAAATTCCATATCTGAAATGAAACATACAATGGCGGGATTAAAAGCAGATTAGATGGAGTAGAAGAGACTTACCGTTAGAATAGAAGTTAGAGAAGAGGAATACAAAGAAGCTGAGGCACAGAGAGAAAAAAGAATCTCTAAGAATGAAAGAATATTGAGAGGACAGTGGGACCAATCGAAACAGAACAATATTTGCATAATAGGGGTACCAGAAGAAGAAGAGAGAAAAAGGGATAGAAAGTGTCATTGAGGAGGTAATTGCTGAAAACTTCCCCAATCTGGGGAAGGAGATAGGCTCTCACGCCATGGAGATGCACAGATCTCCCAACACAAGGGACCCAAGGAAGACAACATCAAGACATATAATAATTAAAATGGCAAAGATCAAGGATAAAGACAGACTTTTAAAAGCAGCAAGAGAGAGAAAAAAGATCACATACAAAGGAAAACCCATCAGGCTATCATGAGATTTCTCAACAGAAACCTTACAGGCCAGAAGGGAGTGGCATGATGTATTTAATGCAATGAAGCAGAAGAGCCTTGAACCAAGAATACTCTACCTGGCAAGGTTATCATTGAAGTTTGAAGGGGGGATTAAACAATTTTCAGATAAGCAAAACCTGAGAGAATTTACCTCCCACAAACCACTTCTACAGTGCATTTTGCAGGGGCTCCTATAGATGGAAGTATTCCTAAGGCTAAATAGATGTCACCCCAGGGATAGACAAAGAGTACAGAATATGATTCATAACATACAAAGAATGGAGGAGGAAGAAAAATCTTTAGGTTGTGTCTGTAATAGCAAACAAAGTGAGTTAAAGTAGACTGTTAGGTAGTAAGGTAATTACCCTTGAACCTTTGGTAACCACGAATCTAAAGCCTCCAGTGGCAATAAGTACATATCTATCGATAATCACCCTATATGTAAATGGTATGAATGCACCAATCAAAAGACGTAGAGTCACTGAATGGATAAAAAAAACAAGACCCATCTGTATGCTGCCTGCAAGAGACTCACTTCAAACCCAAAGACATACACAGACTAAAAGTAAAGGGACGGAAAAAGATATTTCATGTAACTAATAGGGAGAAAAAAGCAGGAGTTGCAGTACTTGTATCAAACAAAATAGACTTCAAAACAAAGAAAGTAACGAGACAAAGAAGGGCATTGCATAATGATAAAGGGGTCAGTCCAACAAGAGGATATAACTATTATAAATATCTATGCACCCAACACAGGATCACCTACATATGTGAAACAAGTACTAACAGAATTAAAGGAGGAAATAGACTGCAATGCATTCCTTTTGGGAGACTTCAACACACCACTCACTCCAAAGAACAGATCAACCAGACAGAAAATAAATAAAGAGACAGAGGCACTGAACAACGTTATTAGAACAGATGGACCTAACGGATATCTACAGAACTCTCCATCCAAAAGCAACAGGATACACCTTCTTCTCAAGTGCACATGGAACATTTTCAAGAATAGATCATATCCTAGGCCACAAAAAGAACCTCAGTAAATTCAAAAAGATGGAAATTGTACCAACCAGCTTCTCAGATCCCAAAGGTATGAAACTAGAAATAAATTACTCAAACAAAATGAAAAAGCCCACAAACACATGGAGGCTTAATAACATGCTCCTAAATAATCAATGGATCAATGACCAAATAAAAACAGATCAAGCAGTATATGGAGACAAATGACAACAATAATTCAACACCGCAAAATCTGTGGGACACAGCGAAGGCCATGCTAAGAGGGAAATATATTGCAATACAGGCCTATCTCAGGAAAGAATAACAATCCCAAATGAACTGTCTAAACTCACAATTAATGAAACTAGAAAAGGAAGAACAAATGAGGCCCAAAGTCAGTAGAAGGAGGGACATAATAAAGATTAGGGCAAAAATAAATAAAATTGAGGAGAATAAAACAATAGAAAGAATCAATGAAAGCAGGAGCTGGTTCTTCAAGAAAAGAAACAAAATAGATAAATCCCTAGTCAGACTTATCAAGAAAAAAAGAGAATCTACACACATAAACAGAATCAGAAATGAGAAAGGAGAAATCACTATGGATACCACAGAAATACAAAGACTTATGAGAGAACACTATGAAAAATTATACAGTAACAAACTGGATAACGTAGAAGAAATGGACAACTTTCTGGAAAAATACAACCTTCCAAGGCTGACCCAGGAAGAAAAAGAAAACCAAATAGACCAATTACCAGCAAAGAAATTGAATTGGTAATCAAAAAACTACCTAAGAACAAAACCCCTGGACCAGATGATTTTACTGCTGAATTGTATCCAACATTTAGTGAAGACCTAATACCAATCCTCCTTAAGTTTTCCAAAAAGTATAAGAGAAGGGAATACTCCCAAATTCATTCTACAAGGCCAACATCATTCTAATACCAAAACCAGGCAAAACACCACAAAAAAGAAAATTACAAACCAATAACCCTGATGAACATAGATGCAAAAATACTCAACAAAATCTTGGCAAACCAAATTCAAAAATACATCAAAAAGATCATTCATCATGATCAAGTGGGATTCATCCCAGGGATGCAAGGATGGCACAGCATTCGAAAATCCATCAACATCATCCACCACATCAACAAAAAGAAGGACAAAATCATGAACATGTCTCCTCAGGCAAGGGAAACAAAAGCAAAAATGAACAAATGGGACTATATCAAACTAAAAAGCTTCTGTACAGCAAGGGATACCATCAGTAGAACAAAAAGATATCCTACAGTATGGGAGAATATATTCATAAATGACATATCCGACAAGGGGTTGACATCCAAATTATGTAAAGAGCTCATGCACCTCAACAAGCAAAAAGCAAATAAGCCAATTAAAAAATGGGCTGAGGAGCTACACAGACACTTCTCCAAAGAAGAAATTCACATGGCCAACAGGCACATGAAAAGATGCTCCACATCACTAGTCATCAGAGAAATGCAAATTAAAACCACAGTGAGATATCACCTCACACCAGTTAGGATGGCCACCATCCAAAAGAGAAACAACAACAAATGTTGGCGAGGATGTGGAGAAAGGGGAACCCTCCTACACTGCTGGTGGGAATGTAAATTAGTACAACCATTGTGGAAAGCAGTATGGAGGTTCCTCAAAAAACTCAAAATAGAAATACCATTTGACCCAGAAATTCCACTCCTAGGAATTTACCCTAAGAATGCAGCAGCCCAGTTTGAAAAAGACAGATGCACCCCTATGTTTATCGCAGCACTATTTACAATAGCCAAGAAATGGAAGCAACCTAAGTGTCCATCAGTAGATGAATGATAAAGAAGATGTGGTATATATACACAATGGAATATTATTCAGCCATAAGAAGAAAACAAATCCTACCATTTGCAACAACATGGATGGAGCTAGAGGGTATTATGCTCAGTGAAAAAAGCCAGGCGGAGAAAGACAAGTACCAAATGATTTCACTCATATGTGGAGTATAAGAAAAAAGAAAAAACTGAAGGAAGAAAACAGCCCCAGATTCACAGAACCCAAGAATGGACTAACAGTTACTAAAGGGAAAGGGATTGCGGAAGATGGGTGGGAAGGGAGGGATAAGGGGGAAAAAGGGCTATTACAATCAGCAAACATAATGTAGTGTGGGTTGGGGTGGGGTAGGGGGATACGGGGAAGGCAATATAACACAGAGAAGACAAGTAGTGATTGTATAACATCCTTCTATGCTGATGGATAGTGACTGCAATGGGGGTATGTGGTGGGGACTTGATAATAGGGGGAGTCTAGTAACCATAATGTTGCTCATGTAATTGTATATTAATAATAGCAAAAAAAACCCTACTCTCTAAAAAAAAAGGTAATGCATGTATTTTTGACAACGCAGGTCAGTGTCCCAAACCCTGTGTTGTTCAAGGATGAACCGTACATATAAATATACCATATTTTTTGTAATAACTGCGTTAGTAGTTCAAAGACAGATGTATACCAAATAATTCACCCATTAACCTATTCATGGGCACACATTGCTATTGCAATAATGCAACAGCGGAAAAAGATAAATAAATTGTGCTGATTTCATTTTCAGCCAGGTTGGGTGCCAATACTATCTGCCGGTTTTCCTTAACTTTCGACAAATCTTCCTTGCCTATCTGTATCTACAGATGAGTGTCAATATTAGAAATGAGTGTCTGTACACAGGCCAAGTCCGAATTCTCATTCTCTTAACAGTAAAGTCAGGCTCTTTTCTAGAAAAAAAAAAAGGACAAAAACCACTTGATCATCTCTATAGATGCTGAAAAAGCATTCAACAAAATTCAACACCCATTCATGATAAAAACTCTCAACAAAATGGGTATAGAGGGCAAGTACCTCAACATAATAAAGGCCATATATGACAAACCCACAGCCAACATCATACTTAACAACAAGAAGCTGAAAGCCTTTCCTTTAAGGTTGGGAACAAGACAAGGATGCCCAGGCTCCCCACTTTTATTCCACATATTTCTAGAGGTCCTAGCCACAGCAATCAGACAACACAAAGAAATAAAAGGCATCCAGATTGGTAAGGAAGAAGTCAAACTGTCCCTGTTTGCAGATGACATGACACTATACATAAAAAACCCTAAAGAATCCATTCCAAAACTACTAGATCTAATATCTGAATTCAGTAAAGTTGCAGGATACAAAATTAATACACAGAAGTCTGTTGCATTCCTATACACTAACAATGAACTATCAGAAAGAGAAATCAGGAAAACAATTCCATTCACAATTGCATCAAAAAGAATAAAATACCTAGGAATAAACCTAACCAAGGAAGTGAAAGACTTATACTCTGAAAACTACAAGACACTCATGAGAGAAATTAAAGAAGATACCAATAAATGGAAACACATCCTGTGCTCATGGATAGGAAGAATTAATATTGTGAAAATGGCTATCCTGCCTAGAGCAATCTACAGATTCAATGCAATCCCTATCAAAATACCAACAGCATTTTTCAATGAACTAGAGTAAATCATTCTAAAATTCATATGGAACCACAAAAGACCCCATAGCCAAAGCAATCCTGAGAAGGGAGAATGAAGCGGGGGGAATTACACTCCCTGACTTAAAGCTCTACAACAAAGCCACACTGGCACAAGAAAAGACCCGTAGACCAATGAAACAAGAGTAGATAGTCCAGATATAAACCCAAGCATATATTGTCAATTAATATATGATAAAGGAGCTATGGATATACAATGGAGAAACGACAGCCTCTTCAACAGCTGGTGTTGGCAAAACTGGACAGCTACATGTGAGAGAATGAAACTGGATTACTGTCTAACCCCATACACAAAGGTAAACTCAAGGTGGATCAAAGACCTGAATGTAAGTCATGAAACCATAAAACTCTTAGAAAAAAATATAGGCAAAAATCTCTTGGACATAAACATGAGCAACTTCTTCATGAACATATCTCCCCGGGCAAGGGAAACAAAAGCAAAAATGAACAAGTGGGACTATATCAAGCTGAAAAGCTTCTGTACAGCAAAGGACACCATCAGTAGAACAAAAAGACATCCTACAGTATGGGAGAATATATTCATAAAAAACATATCTGATAAAGGGTTGACATCCAAAATATATAAAGAACTCATGCACCTTAACAAACAGAAAGCAAATAATCCAATAAGAAATGGGCAGAGGACATGAATAGACACTTCTCCAAAGAAGAAATTCAGATTGCCAACAGGCACATGAAAAGATGCTCCACATCGCTAATCATCAGAGAAATGCAGATTAAAACCACAATGAGATATCACCTCACACCAGTTAGGATGGCCAACATCTGAAAGACAAACAACAACTGTTGGCGAGGATGTGGAGAAAAGGGAACCCTCCTACACTGCTGGTGGGAATGTAAATTAGTTCAACCATTGTGGAAAGCAGTATGGAGGTTTCTCAAAAAACTCAAAATAGAAGTACCATTTGACCCAGAAATTCCACTCGTAGGAATTTACCCTAAGAATGCAGCATCCCAGTTTGAAAAAGACATATGCACCCCTATGTTTATCGCAGAACTATTTACAATAGCCTAGAAATGGAAGTAACCTAAGTGTCCATCAGTAGATGAATGGATAAAGAAGATGTGGTACACATACACAATGGAATATTATTCAGCCTGAAGAAGAAAACAAATCCTACCATTTACAACAATATGGATGAAGCTAAAGAGTATTATACTCAGTGAAAAAAGCCAGGTGGAGAAAGACAAGTATCAAATGATTTCACTCATCTGTGGAGTATAAGAACAAAGAAAAAACTGAAGGAACAAAACAGCAGCAGACTCACAGCACCCAAGAATGGACTAACAGTTACCGAAGGGAAAGGAACTGGGGAGGATGGGTGGGAAGGGAGAGAAAGGGCGGAAAAGGGGCATTACAATTAGCACACATAATGCAGCGGCGGGGGACATGGGAAAGGCAGTATTTATATAGAAGAGAAGTAATGATTCTATAGCATCTTACTATGCTGATAGACAGTGACTGTAGTGGGTTATGGGGGCAGACTTGATAATAGGGGGAGTCTAGTAACCATAATGTTGCTCATGTGATTGTATATTAATAATACCAAAATTAAAAAAAAAGATGAAGAATTAGATTTAAGCATTAGGACTTCTGGATCTGCTGCTTCTGTTATTAGCTACACAGCTTTAGCTTGATTGGCTACATGTTTTGTTGTTCAAATGGAGTGATATATTTTCTGCTCTGCTGTGCCTTTGTGTTCCCCCTGCAGTCACCCTGTGGTGGGTAGGGCTGCTCCTGAAGTGCCTCTTCAGTGACTGAACCACTCTCTACTCACATCAGTAACTTCCCTCTCTCCTAAAGAACATTTCTTACTGAGAATTCTTTCCCTTACATAGTGAATGTGGCTTATTTTGTAGAGAAGCAAAAACATTTTTTGTCAATTTCTACTATGCATTCAGAACAAAATACTCCCACAGAGAAGACGTTAAGTCTTTCTGTTTGGGTTCTCTGCACGTGAGTGAATTTTCTACCTGCAGCTAGGGTTGCTTTTAACTGGAGAACAGAGAACATGAAATATGAAACCCTTTTTTTTACTTAATGTTCTGTCTGACTCAGCTTTCCAGGGAAAGCTCCCAAGAGCTGAGGTACACTCAGACCCTTGATTCTCTCTTAACTCCTACAGAAGCCAGAAGAGAGAGAACAAGATGGATATGTTAGATATATGTTGATGACAAGCTGAAGAGAGGCTAAGACCCAGGGTCCCCTTGAGCTGTGGGACAGGAGGTCTAAGAAGGAGGAAGAGAACAGAAGAGGAGGAGGAGGGGGAATGTGGTCTCAGGACCTTCTTGGCCTCAAGACCACTTTACACTCTTAATTACTGAGGACCCCAAAGAGCTTTTGGTTATGTGGGTTTTATCTATCCATCCTTACTATATTAGACATTAAAACTGAGATATTTATAGAATAAGTAATCCTTTAAAAATAACAATAGTAAACCCACTACATGTTAACACAAGTAACATTTCTTATGGGAACTCTTATGTTGTTTTCCAAAACAAACAAACAAAAAAGTTTAGAATAGTGTCACTGTTTACCATTTTTTATAAATCTTTCTAAACTTTGGCTTCACAGAAGAGAGCTGAAATATCTCCTTCTGCCTTCAGTCTGTTGCGATATGTTATCTTCTGTTGCCATATGTTTGCTTAAGGTATAAAAGAGAACCCAGCCTTGCACAGATGTGTAGTTGAAGAAGGAAGGCACCTCAGACCCCTGAGAGGGTCTTGGGGATCACACCATGAGGATTGCTGCTGTAATTCGTAGTTCTGGAAGTCGCACAGTACCATGGTACCTCAAAGCCCCAGTAACGAAGCTTTCTCTAAAACATTTAATTCAGCCTCACATTGCAGAAGTTTGTCAGAGAGACTTTGGGGAGTCCACGTATCTGTTGATCCCCTTCTCTAAGGACTGAACCCCTGTCCCACCCATCAGGAGGAAGGTGGGGGGACTCTGCAGGAATCCTTCTAAGCCATGACCTGCCTTCCAGTCTGGGTATAAGTTTCTGCACCAAGAAAGGCCCCAACAATAGGTGGTATGTGCCAGTCTCTCTCTTCTGGGCCGTTGGCATTTGGGGATATGGTCTAGGGAGCTTGAACGCAGAAACGGAGGCTGCCCTTGTGGGGCTTTTGGTTCTTCACAGCTTCTAGGTCCTGCTTTGAATCTCTCCAATGAGGAGGCTTCTGTTTTAACATGTGGCTTATTTATTATCCCATTCTTTTTTCTAACGAACATCCAAAGGTTTAACAGCAACTGTGGATCTCAAAAGAGTAGAAAGAGTTAAGAGTTCAAAATGAGCACACCAGAAGCCCCCACTCATGCCTCCTTCCTGGCGGTCACCTCCCCTTCTGCTTTCTAGTGCCAAAAATTTGTGTTGCCTGGTTTGGAACTTTGTGTAAATGGAAACAGACAAAAATTAACCTTTTCATGTCTTGCTCCTCTCGTCAACATGATAGTTGTGAGCCTCATGTGGGTTGCTCTAGTCGTTTTCCCTCCCTGTCACTGCTGTGTGGTATTCCATTGCATAAATACACCACAGTCTAGTTACGCTTTCTATGGAGATGGACATGCGGGTGCTTTCGATTGGCAGTGGGTGTTGGGATTAGGGCCCCATGATCCTCGCACACATCTTGGTGACTGTTGGTTGCTTTTATGTGGCTAGGCATCACTGGGTCAGGGGATGGGGTGTGCCTGTGCCAACTCTATTAGACACTGCTGGACAGTTTGCCAAGCATGTGTACTTGTATACAGTCGGCAGTGGGTTGTTTTTAAGACTAAGGAATGTCAAATCGCTGTAAATTTGTGCTGCTGTAATATAAACTTCCTTCCCCTCCTAAATGTCCACTAATATCTAGAACATCTCACAGATTACTTACGTGAATGGAGTTTTTTTGACAAAAAAATCAAAGAATGTGCTGAAGTTCATGGCAGAGCCATGCTGGTGTGAAACAGAAAGTACCATGTGGGAGATGGTCAGGGGCCCCTGTGCTGTGGGTGATGCCAGGAGCCCAGGCCCTAGGGCAGCTATGAGAAGGCCTGCCCCTGTAGGGACCTGGTAGAGTGCCTTGGCCATGCACAGAGCAGTCCAGCCTACAAGTCACCAGGGCTGGGAAGACTTTGGGGTCACACATAAGAAAGGGGGAAAAGACAGTCTCCCACTTGGACATGAAGCAGGGGATGGTTTGGTGTGTCAGAGGCTCTGGAACACAGAGCAAAGCTCTGTTGCCTTCTGCCCTTCAGTATGTTAGCAGTGGCCCCAGATGTGCCCTGAGCTGAGCTGGTGGAGCCCCCAGCAGTACTAACAGAGGCATCCCAGAGCCTTGCTGTTCCAGGAAGCTGCTAGAGGCAGCACCAGTGCTAGAAGCCCCAGGAGATGGCATCCTTGGCAAGGGGTTGCAGTCCTCAAGATAGACTTGCTCGAGGGAAGGTGACAAGAAACCCATAGATGACTTCTAGGCTAGAGGACCAGAAACTTCCAAAAAGTAAGCTGGAGCACCTGGGCAGCATGATGGACTCCTAGTGGGGCTGCTGTGAGTTTCTGGAACACTCAGGCAGAGCTTCTAGAAATAAATGGGAAAGACCCAGCAGAAGGCTGGAAGTGCTCAGCCCTAGGTGGACACCAGCCAGAGAAATGTGGTTCATTACTTTTAAGTTACCCCTCCAAGGTTGCCTCTGGGTGGCCCAGAATCCAAGGTACAGTCAGAATACTACTAATGCCCGAGTTTGTTTCTCTTTTTAAATTTCATTTACTCTTAGTTTTGCAAACAAATGTTTATCTCTTATATAAATAAAACTGGAGTGTTGTTTTCCTGGTGTTTCTCAAGGTTCTATCTCCAAACCCTGGCCTTTACCACAGGCCTTGTTCTGCAACCCCCACAGTGATGCAGTTCACATCGGAGGCAGAGAAATGGGGAAAGCAGCATGGCCCAGAGGCCATAAAAGCGTCCCTTAGGCCCTCCCCATGCTTTCAGTGGTGATGGCAGTGGTAGGGGGGCCTGGGGTCTCGGACGTGGCCTTTTCACCCAGCGCCTCTCCCCTCACTCCAGGCAGGTCACTCTGTCCCTCCCTAACTCCTGCTGCTGCCAGGCTGGCATCTATCCAGGTTCTCCATGTCTTGAATTGCTTGCTTCAGTTACCTTCACCTTGACACCCACCCCTTGGGTACTTCCAGCTTCTGTCATCACCTCTCAGAACTCTACTCTCTGATCACAGTCTCTTACTTACCAGCTTTCTTGTTCTCTTAATAATATACTGAAGGTTTTTTTTTAATTTATGGAAGACTTTTGTCTCTAGCAGTCCCACCCAGCAGCCCACACTCCATCTTCTCCTAGCCTTTGAGCTCTTCCTTGCCTCTTACCACCTCCCTACCAAGCCAGGACTCAGTGACTTATCTGCTTTGGGGTGCAGGAGCATGGCTGGAGAGGTCCCCAAGGAGAATGAGGAGCACTAATTGCAGATGGCAGAACATACCTCACTCTTTCTACCTCAGTGCCTTTACAAAGCTGCTTGCTCTGTGTCCCCTGTGCTTAATGTCTTCTCCACTTAGCTAACCCTATTCTGGTTCAGATCTCAGCTCAAATACCACTTCTCTGGGGTCAGCCTACTCTGTCCTCCCATGACACGCTCTGTCTCAAGCAGGCATCACAGTTGTAATGGTTTGTTTGTATGTCCAGGGACTAAGTGTGCCATGTGCACTTCCATGTCCATAGCACCTAGCCCAGTGCCTGCCATGCAGCAGACATGGAGAGGACTGACTGATGAAAGGATGGATGGAGGACAGGCAAGACGCTGTAGCTGATGGTGGAGAAGCAGAGGGTGGTGAAGCAGAATGGAGCAAGGCCACGGTATCTGTTAGCATCAGAAAGACTCATGCTCCTGGGCCTCTGGCCAGAGGGACTGCAAGGGATCTCCTCAGGTCCAGAAGCATCTCACCCTCTTCCTGGCCTGTCTCTTCACTTCTGTGACTGACTGCTGCCTCCCACCCAGAACTGTCAAAGTTCTGCCACAGAATGAGATCACTTCTCCTGCCACCCCTCCTGACTCTGAGCAAGGGCATATCCTTTTAGAGGTTTCTAAGGGTTCTCACACTGCTAGTGCCTTCAAGGAGACTGCTGAAAATGACTTCTGCTCCTTGTAATCATGCCTACTTCTCTATTCATGTGGACATGTGCACTGTTAGTTTGTCAACATAGGGACAGCAAGTTATTTGAATAGATATATGCTAATGGCACTGAAATACTGAACTGGTACATACAGGTTACATGAACTACCACCCATACCCTCTCACCCCTGACACACAGAATACTTTTGCATTATCACCCCCCTAGTTATCATCTTGTATTATCAAGCAACATACATAATCTGCATGTGTGTTTACAAGGACAGCAGGCATGGTTTGATCAAGACTCTAGTTGCATTTCTCTGAGCTTCGTCCCCCTCTGTTTTCCTCAGAGTGTTGGCCTCATTCTCAGGCTTGCTTCCCTCATGCTCACAAGATGGCTAATAGCAATAACCAAGGATACATGTTTCCTGGGTTATACCTGGATGAGAGACAATATCTACTCTGCAGCTGTCTAATAATAAGAGTCCTGGGTTTCATTCTGATTGCACCAAGTGATGCCATATGCCCACTCTTATTGCCGTGAAAGGTCATTACTATTAATATAGTGCTCAGCAGGTCCTGTATAAATACCTGAATTGAAATTTCAAAGTCTCAAATATCCTCTGTTCTATTTCACAAAGTTGTAAGTCATGCTGGATCCGGTACCAAAATTTCCCAGGGTTTTCTGGGAGAAGACAACTGTTTCTTAACAGCTATGTCTCTAACAGGACCACTGTCAGATTGAAGACTCCTTTACTCTACAGCTGTTACCCCTTCCCATACTCCACCATGCCTGCAGGCTTGAAGTGTCTACACTGCCCTAAAAAGAAAATGCATCTCCCCAAGTGCCTGTCACATGGTGGTATGGACTGAATTATGTCCCCTCCAAATCCATGTCAAAACCCTCACCCCCAACGTGATTGTGTTTGGACATTGGGCCTTCAAAGAAGTAATTAGGGTCAAGTGAGGTCATATGAATAGGCTCTAATTCATTTGGACAGGTGTCCTTATGAGAAGAGGAAGAGACACCGGGCATGGGCATTCATGGAGAACAGGCCACATGAGGTCTTAGAGAGAAGGCAGCCACCTGCAAGCCAAGGATAGAAAGCTCAGGAGAAACCAACCCTGCCAACACCTTGATCGTGCACTTCTAGCCTCCAGAACTGTGAGGAAATGAATCCCTGTTGTCTCAGCCACCCTGTCTGTGGTGTTTTGCTATGGTAGCCTGAGCAGACTAATACACATGGTTGTGATACAGCCCCTCAAAAGGATAACTTGCCAGCAGCAGTGTGGTCGTGCCTCTGTAACAACCAGCTCCCCAGGGGCAAACAACCTGATTCATAGGATTTGCTAATTATCATGGTGTAAATACCCTACTATGGCCGACTTGGAGCTATCAGTGTGATAACACTGAATATTGAGTTGGGAAGAGACGTGCACCAGTGGCTTTCACCAGCCAGTGCCAGTTGGCTGCAGCACACCCCTCTTGCCAGCCAGTCCCAGGGCCCGATATTTATAGTAGGTCATTGGATGGCAGGACCTCACGCTTGTTTTTTAATAGCTTTTCCTTCCCACCCCGAACATACACACAAGGACATCCACACCCTCTAGGCTAGGGTTCTCAGAACAGGAAGCGGCTTGAAAATAAAGTGCCATGTATCTGCTGTCCCACTGCTCCTCATCTTTCATTCCAATTCTGTTTGACACATTAATGGAATGTAAGAACAAAGCATAGTTGTGCACAGCTGATTGGCTTTTGTTCCAGATACCGCCAGCTCTCCTTGAGGGCCAAGAATGGGAAAAATATTTCCCGTCAAACCCAGGATCTGCACTTTCATTTCTTCATTGTTTCTTCACTTATGCAAATCAGATAATTTCCCAAAACCTCGGCTTTCTTTCCTATTATTTACCCAACACATTTTAACCGGCCTGGGAAAATATGTGTTAATTTTATATCCATCACAGGTTTTACATCTCTCCCCAGAGCAGTTCTTTAAAGTACTTGAAATTCATAACTGAGCATCATGGTTACTTAGACACAAATTTGAGTGATTACTTGGATATTTTCCATTCCACTTCAATTCAGGTTGTGCAGAATGTGTGATACCAAGCTCCCCCACCTCTGCCGTGGGCTGCAGCTAATGTTGAAGAATCTGCTTGCCCTGGGCTGCAGGCCACCTCTCTGTTTCCTTTAGTGTGAACTCTTGGTCTTTATTGAGTGAGTACTAGCAGAGTTCCAAAACCCTTCGCCCACCTGAAATTCTAGTTCCTGTTTCTTCTGCAGGACCCCACTTCCTTAGGCAGCCAGGCTCTGCCTTAGGCGGGCTGCTGGCATGCTGTTCAGTAAGCGGTGCTTGGGCGCTCAGCCTCAGCTCCTGGTGTGGCACCTGCTGGTCTGGCAACCTGTCGAGAAGCTGGCTCTGAACAGAATGTTAGGTGTAACTGTAGTCTGGCCTGCTTCTGCTGCCTGCCCCTATCCTGTGGGGAATCCAGTATGGCCAGATTTGGGCTGTGTTGCTGCAGATTCTGCTGGCTTCTCTAGAAAGATCTCCTTTGAACTTGGAAGCTATCCAAGGTGTGCTGGAGCAGGCTTGTGCCAGCGGCAGGAGCCAAGTGTGCAGCTCTTCCCAGCTCCACGCTCAGTGACATCAAGTTGGAAGCTTGAAATTGGCCACGGAGGGAGTATTTGCCCCTGGGAAATCAGCACACATTACAAACCAGGGCTGCTGCTTTATTTTTTTCCTCAGAGCACCCACTTACAGCACACCACTGGAAATATCCCTTTAAGAAAATCCCTCACAGGAGCCAGCAGCCTGTGCAATTAGAACTTTCTCCATCCCACTCTCCCCATCTTTCTGGAAGCTGGTGCTAAATGGGGGCAAAACAAATGTGAATTGCACAACCGCCTTTGAAGGGAGGTCTTTCTTTTAAATCTTCGTCCATGGCCTGCCTTCCCCTTATTAGGGCATCTGGGAGACTCCTCTGGCTGCGAGTTCGCTCCCGGTTTCCCTACCAGCTGATGTTGCATTTCTTTTCTTTACATTGTCTTCTCTGTGGGTTTATTTCTAGTAACCTCGTGATCCAACAAGCAGTACTGTCTGTTCACAGTGGTTCCCAACTCCCAGGGAAGATTGTTATGAATACAGATTTCAGGGCTGAGCCTCCAAGACTCTCTGTCAGTGGCTTTGGGTTGGGGCCCAAGATTCTATTTTTTTGAAAAGTTCCCCATTGGCTCTGGTATAGCCAGCCCAGGTCTGGACCCTGGGTTGGACTGGTGTTTGGAAACCATGGTAAAAACATCTGTGAGATATTCTGGGTTCCTCTCTTTCAGCGTCTCAGATTTAGAACCCAGCAGGACTCCCTCAGCCGGTTCTGTTTTCTGGGTTGACAGGCAACATCTGAGGGCTTCCACTCTGTCATCCTTCAGCCCCCCTGACGTGGGGAATCTCAGAGACTTGGCTGATTACCCAAGCGACACAAAGGCTGGCTCTGAGGTATGAGAGGGGGTGAACTGATTAACTGCCTCTTGAAAAGCTTAATTGCACATGATTTTCTAATTTGTCATTTCCAGATGAAACACAGAGGCTGCCAAGTGAGCTTAGTTGCGCCCAATCAAAGCAGGCACATCATTCCCTGAGTGACTAATGGTTACACCCCAACCCTGCAGCGATGATGAGCAGGTGTTCCCCCCACCCCATCTCAGTGACTCTCAATCTTGAGGATGGACATGAATCAGGCCAGGGAACCTGTTAAAAAACCTGATTCACAGGCCCCAGCCCTGGTTCCTGTTTCAGTAGGTCCAGGGCGGATGCGGAATCCATGTTTAACAAGCTCCCCAGTTTAATTTCTTTGATGTAGCTAGTTTTACTTTAACCAAAAAGTTTTTCATGAAATGTCTGGTCTTAAGGGTATATTATCTTCTCTTAAGGAATTCTTCTGGAGTAACTATGAATCAGCCTTTTCCTTAGATGATTTTAAAAATAAATACTGAGTTTTGGAAATCAAACCATGCATTTCAGCAGAGAAAAGTGAGTAATGCTGGGAGCCATCTGGCCAGCCACACTTTTTCACTGAGAACACTGGTAGATGGTAGAGTGACAGAGGAACATCCCCAAGCAGGTGTGCTCTTCCCTCAAAGGAAGGGGTGGGGGCCTGGCTGTAACAGCTGGATGAAATGTTCCCCCACCAGGGTTAATTCGAGTGGTTTCTTTCTGTGAGGGTAATCACCAAATTAAATGTTTTAATTACCAAAATTATATATGCCTTTCTTCTGAGAAAGATCATCATTGGAACACAGTATCCACTTCCCAGAGGGTAAAGCTGTTTTGCTTGCAGGGAAGTTGGTGTCTGGAGGAGTCCATTTTAATTTCATTATAAAACCGGTTTGAGAAATAAAAGCATAGATTGACACATATTCCCAGCCAGCTGTGACTTAATGAGCACAATTCAAAGCCGGAACCTGCTAGCCGCATCCATATTAATATGTCTGTGGAAAAAACAACAACCGAAAAAGTGACAAACTGCTATTCCTAGTATTTGAAATGAATTCTAAATTACTGTTAAAATGGCTAACTCGGGTGAGCATCACTTCGAGGCAGCCCAGCTGTCAGCTTCCTGCCTGTCAGTAATGTCCCTTGCCGCAGAGGCAGACAGGGCCCTGGAAGGAAGAAACTGCACACAGATCAGCAAGCCCTGAGTGCCAGCGGCAGGTCAGCAGGTTTAGCAGCAGAGGTGTGGCTGGCTCTGCTTCTGGTTCTGAACGGGATCCATTTCCCCCACTACTGCACCAGGCAGGCCCCCCACCTCCCCCAGGCTTTTATCTTGTATTGTTTATTGCATAACCACCCAAGTCATCATGATCATAAAAGCCTATGATTCTGATTTTCCCGGTCACGAGCACATGAAAATAATAAAAGTGTCTTGTCCTAGTATTTTAAGATCCTAAAAATAAAAGGTGCTGGGTAAGCCTGTGGTGTTAATAAGTACAAGGCAAGAGGGTGGGTGTGGGTGGAGGAGACAAAGGAAATGCAGCGTGAGAGAACCTCAGCTTTGTATTTTGACATCTGGCTACCTGGTCCAGCCGGGGGAGAGGGCCCCTGGGCAGATGAGCCATTCCTGTAGTACCACGTGGGTGGGGGTAAGACCCCTTCATTCTGGAGAGCAGGGTGAGAACCTTCTCAAGGCGAAGGTCTTTGAATTTCTGTGAACTTAATTTCTGCTCATTGTTTGTTGTTGGAGTGTGTGTGTGTGTGTGTGTGTGTGTAACTGGGGGACAGTCGTGACCCAGAGCATGGGCTTTCAAATCCGGCAAATCCTGTCTCTTCCAACTTGTAAGACATTCTGTTAGAACATGGGCCTCCATTTTTCTCATCTAGAAATGGGGCTAAAATATCAGTTTCATTGGGCATTTTCTGATAATTAAATGAGAAAATACATGTACGTGTTCAGACTCGGGGCCTGGCACAGGGTGATGCTTCTTGGTACCATCTCTGACACATGTCTGAGGACATGGAGTTTCAGGTTATTCTGCAATGAAAATCATCTTTCAGCACATGCTGGGTACTCAGAAATTAGCATTTCAATTAACTGCCTAGTCATACAACTCTGACAGTTGTGGTACCTTTAGGGAAAAGGACACAATATTTCACTTCTACTTTTATGTGCTCATTGCTAAATCCAGATAAAGGATGTGACCCAGTGAGTCCTTTCTAAACTAGAAGAGGGGACTGTCACCATAACCCTTGACTAGATTCTAAACTCACCAACAGTCCAGAATAAAATGGAAATGGAAGTGACATATTCAGTAGCATGAACAGCAACCCCCTACTTTCTCTAGTAGGCCACAGCTAGAATCCTAAATTGATAAAGTCACAGGCTATTGACCTCACCAGGCCTCAATTTCCTCATCTGTTAAATGGTCACAGTAACACCTACATCACAAGGGGATTGTGTGGATTTAACAGATGTGTTGGCAACATGCTTAATACAATACCATGCACACACAGCACTCAACACAGACCAGTTCCCTTTTCCAACTAGGGATGGGGACTTAAGCCCTTCCCCAGCCCTGAGGCCTGTTCAGTCCTTCTAGCACACCTAGGTTGCTTGACAGTCATTCAAACTGTTGCTGGTTGGCCATTCTTTATTGCCATCTGTTAAAGGTTGAATTGTGTCTCCTTAAAAAATGTACTGAAGTCTCACCCCCAGTACTTCAGAATGTAACCTTATGTGGTAATAGGGTCTTTACAGAGATGATCAAGTTAAAATGAGGTCATTAGGGTGGGCTCTAATCCAGTCTGACTGATGTCTTTATAAAAAGGAGAAATGTGGACACAGAAGACAATGGAAAGTCGCACAGGGAACACACGTCCTCTGAAGACAGAAGATCAGAGTGATACGTCGACAAACCAAGGAATGGCAGGGATTGCTGGCAAACCCCCAGAAGCCAGAAAGAGGCAAGGAAGGATTCCCTTATGGGTTTCAGATGGAGTATGGCTCTGCTGAACCCATGATTTTGGACTTCTAACTTCCAGAACTGTGAGAGAATAAGTTTCTGTTGTTTTAGGCCATACAGTTTGTGCTTATTTGTTAGGTCAGCCCTGGGAAACTTTTATACCATCCTTCTTAACAGAGGAAACTTGGTTATGAAAAGGACAGAAATGAAGATTTGGAAACTAGGTCGAAGCAGGGGTGTAGAAACCCACCAGAAGGGTTCCTTCAGGATGGAGCTCATTTTGCTTTGAGACACACAACCAGACATTTTCTCTTGGCTACTGTTTTCGAACCTTTGTTCCCTGAAATCTTAGGGTTCCTGTAAACATCTGCTTTCAATTTATATTTCTTTAGTGTATTTTAATTTTATTACTGGCTTTAAATAGAAAAACTTCATCAAGTTCTTTACATGAATAGCTCATGTAATCCTCATAACTATGTTATTATTATCCACATTTTACAGATGAGGAAACTAAGGCATAGAGTAATTAAGCATTTTACCCAAGGCCACGTAGCTGGTAAATGGTAAAGCTTGGATTCCAACACAGGGAATCCAATCCCAGAGCCTTCATTCATAACTCCTTCACTCTGTGGTCTGTAAAAATGGTAACAAACACACAAGAACATAAATATGTACACTCAGACATTGCATATCAGATTTCAACATGGCAGAGACTGCCACAGCACAGACTTGTGCTGCCAGGCCAACTCTTTGTAGAGAAAACCTCATTCATTCATTCATTCATTCAATGAATGAATATTTATTGAGTATGTGCTATATACCTCTGTGAACTTCCTGTAATGGTATTAGGAAGATAATAGCTCTACTCTCATTTCTTAAAAATATTCCGAGAGGGGCCCAAGATGGTGTCATGAGCAGGGCAGCGGAAATCTCCTCCCAAAACTATATATATTTGTGAAAATACAATAAACATAACTATTCCTAAAAGAGAGACCAGAAGATATACTACAACAGCCAGGCTACATCTACATCTGCAAGAACTCAGCGCCACACGAAGTGGGTAAGATACAAAGCCGCGACCCAGTGGGACCCAAGCACTCCCCCCACCCCAGCTCACCGGCGGGAGGAAAAGAATCAGAGTGGGGAGGGAGTGGAAGCACAGGCTGGCTAAATAACCAGCCCTGGTGATCCGCACTGGGAGCACAGACACACATCGCATGGTGTACTGGATATTAGAGAAACAGAAGGGCAGGATCCGAGATGGATACTGTGAGCGGGTCCCCACAGCTGGCTCCCCTGTCTTAAAGAGACAAGGGCCCAACAGCTGAACAAAATCGTCCCAGCACACTCAGCCCAGCAGGATGGGAATCTTGAGGAATTTCGGGCCCCCTAACCAGCTGCCGGGTAAAGGAGCCCCGCTGAAGCCCCTCATGGCAATAAGCAGCCTGCCATTCGTTCCCCTGGCCGGTGCTGCAAATGTACTGGAAGATCCGCCACAGCTGCAGAACAGCGGGATAGCGGCCCTGCCCACAGCAACCACACACAATCTCCTCCCAGCAGGCGCGCAGCTAACCGGGAAGGGCCGTGGAAGCCATAGCAAGGTCTGGAAAGGGCCAAGGGGTGCCAGAATTGCTGCAGAATGCACCCGGCATGGCTGCAGTCCCCCGCAGTGCCCTAGGCTAGCCTGAGGGAGGCCCTGCTGACGGCAGCTCAGGGGATTATCCCAGAGACTGCCTCCCGGTGTGCGGGAAACTGGCACAGGCTGTGAAGAACAGCAAGGAGAACAACAAACAGGAAGTGACTTTGTTCTCCCAGCTGACACACATGTCACCTGCCTGCGACCACTCCTATCGCCATGAAAAGACAGAAGAATCTGGTCCAGTCAAAAATCACCCAGACGGATTGGATTAAAGATGGCAGCGTGACAGGTGAGACAGAGGCTTCCTCCTAAAACTGCATATAATATGAAAATAAAGCTACTACAACTACTCTTGAAAGAGCAACAGGAAAGAGGACGGCAACAAACTGCATACACCTGGAGACAAGAGCAGCCCTCACAGAAAAGGGTAACGTACTAAAGTTGTGGTCCTGCGGGATCCAAGCCCTTCCCCTACCCCAGCTCACTGGCAGGAGGAACAGGAATGGAGCAGGGAGGGAGTGGAGATGTGGGACTGCTGAATACCTAACTCTGGAGATCTGCTCTGGGAGCACAAACCTACATTTCATGGTGCTTGCATGATACTCTTGTAATTAGGGGGTTGGAAAGCTAAGACAGGCAGAATTCCTGGAGAGACTAAGAATCCAGCTGTTTGTGAAAGCAGGGATCCATACCCAGCTGCTCAGGAACAAAAGAAAGGCAGGCAGTCTGAGACTTCCTAACAAAGAGGCCCTTAGCAAGAGGGCTGCTAAAGGGGCAAGGATTGCACAGAGCTTACTGCTCAGGAGAAAGGACAGGCAGACAAAATTGTCCGGGTGCACTCTGCCCAGCAGGTTGGGAGCTTTCATGATCTTCAGGTGCTCCAGCTCCCTGGCTGCATACACAGCTCCAAGAACCCATTCTGTGACAGGCAGACTAGTGCGCCTTTCTTCTGGCCAGCCCCACCGGGCTTGCAAACAGGGAAATTGTTCCCTGGTGTTAGGCCAGCCAGAAGGAAGATCTGTCTACAGCAACTAAAAACGCAAAGCACAGAGGCTTATACCTGTGTGCTCAGCCCACTGGTTCAGGCAGTGGAGACAGGCATAGCAGCCAGGAACCAGGAAACAGCCCTTTCCTCCCGGAGGCACGAATACCACTCCCCTACAATCCCCGCATTGCTTCAGGGGCTGAGCAGCTCTGGAGAGTAGAGCTTCTGGGCACTAGAGGGCGCCATACACAAATATGAAACACCAAAGGAACCTGGTCCAGAGTAAAATTATGAATACAACTCCTGAGAAAGATGTAAATGATATGGACCTCATGATTCTCCCTGAAAGGGAGTTCAAAATAAAAATCATTAACATGCTCATGGAGGTACGGAAAGATATTCAAGAACTCAGGAATGAATTACGGTCAGAGAGCCAATCATTGAATAACACAATGGACGGTATTAAAAGTACATTGGATACGGTGGAGGAGACAATAAATGAAATAGAAACTAGAGAAGAGGAATACAAAGAAGCTGAGGCACTGAGAGAAAAAAGGATCTCTAAGAATGAAAGAATATTGAGAGAACTGTGTGACCAATCCAAACGGAACAATATTCACATTATAGGGGTACCAGAAGAAGAAGAGACAGAAAAAGGGATAGAAAGTGTCTTTGAGGAGGTGATTGCTGAAAACATCCCCAATCTGGGGAAGGAGATAGTCTCGCAGGCCATGGAGGTGCTCAGATCTCCCAAAACAAGGGACCCGAGGAATACAACAGCAAGACATATAGTAATTAAAATGGCAAAGATCAAGGATAAGGACAGACTATTAAAAGCAACCAGAGAGAGAAATAAGATCACATAAAAAGGAAAACCCATCAGGCTATCATCAGACTTCTCAGCAGAAACCTTACAGGCCAGAAGGGAGTGGCATGATGTATTTAATGCAATGAAGCAGAAGGGCCTTGAACCAAGATTACTTTATCCAGCAAGATTATCATTTAAATTTGAAGGAGGGATTAAACAATTCCCAGATAAGCAAAAGCTGAGAGAATTTGCCTCGCACAAACCATCTCTACAGTGTATTTTGGAGGGACTGCTATAGATGGAAGTGTTCCTATGGATTAATAGCTGTCACCAGAGGTAATAAAACCACAGTAAAGAAAATAGAACAGCTAATTAATAAGCAAATGCAAAATTAAATTAACTATCCCAAAGTCAATCAAGGGATAGACAAACAGTACAGAATATGATACCTAATATATAAAGAATGGAGTAGAAAGAAAAAGAAGGAAACAAATAAACAAACAAAAGAACCTTTAGATTGTGTTTGTAATAGCATTTTAAGTTAGTTGTTAGACTTTTAGATAGTAGGGAAGTTAACCTTGAACCTTTGGTAACCACGAACCTGAAGCCTGCAATGCCAATAAGTACGTACCTATCCATAATCACCCTAAATGTAAATGGACTGAATGAACCAGTCAAAAGACATAGAGTGACTGAATGGATAAAAAAACAAAACCCATCTATATGCTGCCTTCAAGAGACTTACCTCAAACGCAAAGACTTACACAGACTAAAAGTGAAAGGATGGAAAAACATATTTCAGGCAAACAACAAGGAGAAAAAAGCAGGTGTTGCAGTACTTGTATCAGATAAAATAGACTTCAAAACGAAGAAAGTAAAGAGATAAAGAAGCACATTACATAATGATAAAGGGGTCAGGCCAACAAGAAGATATAACCATTATAAATATATATGCACCCAACACAGGAGTAACAGCATATGTGAAACAAATACTAACAGAATTAAAGGAGGAAATAGACAGCAATGCATTCATTTTAGGAGACTTCAACACACCACTCACTCCAGAGGACAGATCAACCAGACAGAGAATAAGTAAAGACACAGAGGCACTGAACAACACACTAAAACAGCTGGACCTAACAGACATCTACAGAACTCTGCACCCAAAAGCAACAGGATACACATTCTTCTCAAGTGCACCTGGAACATTTTCCAGAATAGACCACATACTAGGCCACAAAAAGAACCTCAGTAAATTCAAAAATATTGAAATCCTACCAACCAACTTCTCAGATCACAAAGGTATAAAACTAGAAATAAATCTTAGAAAGAAATCAAAAAGGCTCACAAATACATGGAGACTTAACAACACTCTCCTAATTAATCAATGGGTTAACGACCAAATCAAAACAGAAATCAAAGAATATATGGAGACTAATGACAACAACAACACAAAGTCACAACTTCTGTGGGATGCAGCAAAGGCAGTTCTAAGAGGAAAGTATATTGCAATCCAGGCCCATTTAAAGAAGTAAGAACATTTCCAAATGAATAGCCTAAAGACAGAATTACTGAAATTGGAAAAAGAAGAACAAATGAGGCTCAAAGTCACCAGAAGGAGGGACATAATAAAGATCAGAGAAGAAATAAATAAAATTGAGAAGAATGAAACAATAGAAAAAATCAATGAAACCAAGAGCTGGTTCTTTGAAAAAATAAACAAAATAGATAAATCCCTAGCCAGACTCATTAAGAGAAAAAGAGAATCTACACACATAAACACAATCAGAAATGAGAAAGGAAAAATCACGACGGACCCCACAGAAATACAAAGAATCATAAGAGAATATTATGAGAACCTATATGCTAACAAGCTGGAAAACATAGAAGAAATGGACAACTTCTTAGAAAAATACAACCTTCCAAGACTGACCAAGCAAGAAACAGAAAAACTAAACAGACCAATCACCAGCAACGAAATTGAATCAGTAATCAAAAAACTACCCAAGAATAAAAGCTCCGGACGGGACGGATTCACCTCTGAATTCTACCACACATATAGAGAAGAAATAACACCCATTCTCCTTATAGTTTTCCAAAAAGTAGAAGAGGAGGGAATACTTCCAAACTCATTTTATGAAGCCAGCCCGCATCACTCTAATACCAAAATCGGGCAAAGACCTCACCAAAAAAGAAAATTACAGACCAATATCCATGATGAACGTAGATGCAAAAATACTCAACCAAATATTAGCAAACCAAATTCAAAAATACATCAAGAGGATCACACACCATGACCAAGTGGGATTCATCCCAGGGATGCAAGGATGGTACAACATTCGAAAATCCATCAACATCATCCACCACATCAACAAAAAGAAGAACAAAAACCACATGATCATCTCCATAGATGCTGAAAAAGCATTTGACAAAATTCAGCATCCATTCCTGATTAAAACTCTCAACAAAATGGGTATAGACGGCAAGTACCTCAACATCATAAAGGCCATATATGACAAACCCACAGCTAACATCATACTTAACGGTGAGAAGCTAAAAGTTTTTCATCTAAGATCAGGAACAAGACAGGAATGCCCACTCTCTCCACTGTTATTCAACGTAGTACTGGAGGTCCTAGCCACGGCAATCAGACAAAACAAAGACATACAAGGCATCCAGATTGGTAAAGAAGAAGTCAAGTTGTCACTATTTGCAGAAGACATGATATTGTACATAAAAAACCCTAAAGACACCACTCCAAAACTACTAGAACTAATATCTGAATTCAGCAAAGTTGCAGGATACAAAATTAACGCACAGAAATCTGTTGCTTTCCTATACACTAACGATGAACTAACAGAAAGAGAAATCAGAAAAACAATTCCATTCACAATTGCATCAAAAAGAATAAAATACCTAGGAATAAACCTAACGAAGGAAGTGAAAGACCTGTACTCTGAAAACTACAAGACAATCCAAAGAGAAATTAAAGAGGACACTAAGAAATGGAAACTCATCCCATGCTCTTGGCTTGCAATCCCTATCAAAATACCAACAGCTTTCTTCAATGAACTGGAACAAATAATTCTAAAATTCATATGGCACCGCAAAAGACCCGGAATAGCCAAAGCAATCCTGAGAAGGAGGAATAAAACGGGGAATTACGCTCCCTGACTTCAAGCTCTGCTACAAAGCCACAGTAATCAAGACAATTTGGTATTGGCACAAAAACAGACCCACAGATCAGTGGAATAGAATAGAAAATCCAAACATCAACCCAAACACATACAGTCAATTAATATTTGATAAGGGAGCCTTGGATATACATTCGGGAGATGACGGCCTCTTCAGCAGCTTGTGTTGGAAAAAGTGGACAGATGCATGTAAGAGAATGAAACTGGACTACTGTCTAACCCCATACACAAAGGTAAACTCAAGGTGGATCAAAGACCTGAATGTAAGTCATGAAACCATAAAACTCTTAGAAAAAAATATAGGCAAAAATCTCTTGGACATAAACATGAGGGACTTCTTCATGAACATATATCCCAGGGCAAGGGAAACAAAAGCAAAAATGAACAAGCGGGACTATATGAAGCTGAAAAGCTTCTGTACAGCAAAGGACACCATCAGTAGAACAAAAACACTTCGTACCATATGGGAGAATGTATTCATAAATGACATATCCGGTAAGGGGTTGACATCCAGAATATATAAAGAACTCACAACCTCAACAAACAAAAAGCAAATAATCCAATTTAGAAATGGGCAGAGGACATGAATAGACACTACTCCAAAGAAGAAATTCAGATGGCCAACAGACACATGAAAAGATGCCCCACATTGCTAATCATCAGAGAAATGCAGATTAAAACCACAATGAGATATCACCTCACACCAGTGAGGATGGCCAACATGCAAAACACAAACAACAACAAATGTTGGCGAGGATGTGGAGAAAAGGGAACCCTCCTACACTGCTGGTGGGAATGCAAATTAGTTCAACCATTGTGGAAAGCAGTATGGAGGTTCCTCAAAAAACTCAAAATAGAAATACCATTTGACCCAGGAATTCCACTCCTAGGAATTTACCCTAAGAATGCAGCAACCCAGTTTGAAAAAGACAGATGCACGCCTATGTTTATCGCAGCACTATTTACAATAGCCAAGAAATGGAAGCAACCTAAGTGTCCATCAGTAGATGAATGGATAAAGAAGAGGTGGTACATATACACAATGGAATATTATACAGCCATAAGAAGAAAACAAATCCTAACATTTGCAACAACATGGATGGAGCTAGAGGGTATTATGCTCAGTGAAATAAGCCAAGCCGAAAAAGACAAGAATCAAATGATTTTACTCATATGTGGAGTATAAGAACAAAGAAAAAATACTGAAGGAACAAAACAGCAGCAGACTCACAGAACCCAAGAACGGACTAATAGTTACCAAAGGGAAAGGGACTGGGGAGGATGGGTGGGAAGGGAGGGACAAGGGGAAAAAGGGTCATTACGATTAGCAGATGTAATGTTGGGGGGGCACGGGGAGGGCTGTACAACCCAGAGAAGACAAGTAGTGACTATAGCATCTCACTATGCTGATGGACAGTGACTGTAATGGGTTGGTGGGGGGGACCTGATGAAGGGGGTAGTGTAATCACCGTAATATTGCTCATTTAATTGTAGATTAATGATATCAAAATAAACTTAAAAAAAAACCCTAAAGAATCCACTTCTTAGAAAAAGACAACCTTCCCAGACTGACCAAGGAAGAAACAGAAAATCTAAACAGACCAATTACCAGCAATGAAATTGAATCAGTAATCAAAAAACTACGCAAGAACAAACCCCCGGACGAAATGGATTCACTGCTGAATTTTGTCGGACATATAGAAAAGAAATAATACCAATTTTCCTTAAAGTTTTCCAAAAAATTGAAGAGGAAGGAATACTTACAAATTCATTCTCTGCAGACAGCATCACGGTAACACCAAAACCAGGCAAGGACCCCACCAAAAAAGAAAATTATAGACCCATATCCCTGATGAACATAGTTGCAAAAATACTCAACAAAATATTAGCAAACCGAATTCAAAAATACAAGAGGATCATACACCATGATCAAGTGGGATTCATCCCTGGGATGCAAGGATGGTACAACATTCGAAAATCCATCAACATCATCCACCACATCAACAAGAAGAAGAAACACCACATGATCATCTCCATAGATGCTGAAAAAGCATTTGACAAAATTTAACATCCATTCATGATAAAAACTCTTAACAAAATGGGTATGGAGGGCAAGTACCTCAACATCATAAAGGCCATATATGACAAACCCACAGCCAACATCATACTTAACAGCGAGAAGGTGAAAGCTTTTCATCTAAAATTGGGAACAAGACAGGGATGCCCACTCTCCCCACTGTTATTCAACATAGTACTGGAGGTCCTAGCCACGGCAATCAGACAAAACAAAGAAATACAAGGCATCCAGATTGGTAAAGAAGAAGTCAAACTGTCATTCTTTGCAGATGACATGATATTATACATAAAAAACCCTAAAGACTCCACTCCAAAAGTACTACTACTAATATCTGAATTCAGCAAAGTTGCAGGAAACAAAATGAACATACAGAAACCTGTTGCTTTCCTATACACTAACGATGAACTAACAGAAAGAGAAATCAGGAAAGCAATTCCATTCACAATTGCCTCAAAAAGAATAAAATACCTGGGAATAAACCTAATGAAGGAAGTGAAGACCTATACCCTGAAAACTACAAGAGACTCATAAGAGAAATTGAAGAGGATACTAACAAATGGAAATTCATCCCATGCTCTTGGCTAGGAAGAATAAATATTTCAAAACGGCTATACTACCTAAAGCAATCTACAGATCCAACGCAATCCCTACCAAAATACCAACAGCATTCTTCAATGAACTGGAACAAATAATTCTAAAATTCATTAGGAACCACAAAAGACCCTGAATAGCCAAAGCAATCCTGAGAAGGAAGAATAAAACGGGGAATTACACTCCCTGACTTCAAGCTCTACTACAAAGCCACAGTAATTAAGACAATTTGGTACTGGCACGAGAACAGACCCACAGACCAGTGGAACAGAATAGAGAGTCCAGATATTAACCGAAACATATACGGTCAATTAATATACGATAAAGGAGCCACAGATATACAATGGAGAAATGACAGCCTTTTCAACAGCTGGTGTTGGCAAAACTGGACAGCTACATGTAAGAGAATGAAACTGTATCATTGTCTAACCCCATACACAAAAGTAAATTAGAAATCAATCAAAGACCTGAATGTAAGTCATGAAATGATTAAACTGTTAGAAAAAAATATAGGCAAAAATCTCTTGGACATAAACATGAGCAACTTCTTTATGCACATATCTCCCCAGGCAAGGGAAGCAAAAGCAAAAATGAACAAGTGGGACTATATCAAGCTGAAAAGCTTCTGTACAGCAAAGAACACCATCAGTAGAACAAAAAGATTTCCTACAGTATAGGAGAATATGTTCATAAATGACATATCCGAAAAGGGGTTGACATCCAAAATATATAAAGAGCTCACGCAGCTGAACAAAGCAAATAATTCAATTAAAAAATGGGCAGAGGATCTGAACAGACACTTCTACAAAGAAGAAATTCAGATGGCCAACAGGCACATGAAAAGATGCTCTACATTGCTAATCATCAGAGAAATGCAAACTAAAACCACAGTGAGATATCACCTCACGCCGGTGAGGATGGCCACCATCCAAAAGACAAACAACAACAAATGTTGACGAGGATGTGGGAAAGGGGAACCCTCCTACACTGCTGGTGGGAATGCAAATTAGTTCAACCATTGTGGAAATCAGTATGGAAGTTCCTCAAAAAACTCAAAATAGAAATAATATTTCACCCAGGAATTCCACTCCTAGGAATTTACCCTAAGAATGCAGCATCCCAGTGTGAGAAAGACATATGCCCCCCTATGTTTATTGCAGTACTATTTACAATAGCCAAGAAATGGAAGCAACCTACATGTCCGTCAGTAGATGATAAAGAAGACATGGTACATATACACAATGGAATATTATTCAGCCATAAGAAGAAAACAAATCCTACCATTTGCAACAACATGGATGGAGCTAGAGGGTATTATGTTCAGTGAAATAAGCCAAGTGGAAAAAGACAAGTATCAAATGATTTTACTCATCTGTAGAGTATAAGAACAAGGACAAAAACTGAAGGAACAAAACAGCAACAGACTCACAGAACCCAAGAATGGACTAACAGTTACCAAAGGGAAAGGGACTGGGGAGGATGGGTGGGAAGGGAGGGACAAGGGGGAAAAAGGGGCATTACGTTTAGCAGATGTAATGTTGGCAGGGGCACGAGGAGGGCTGTATAACACAGAGAAGACAAGTAGTTGCTCTATAGAATCTCACTGCGCTCTGATGGACAATGACTGTAATGGGTATATGGGGGGGACTTGATGATATGGGGAGTCTAGTAACCATAATGTTGCATATGTAATTGTAGATTAATGATGCGAAAAAAATATGCATACTGAGCAGAAAAATAAAATTCCAATGTGTGCAAATCCATTCACTTAAAACTAAACCCAACATAATAGTGAGTTGTGCAACAATTGGTCCTTCATGTGGTAAACATACCATAATAATCATTTTAATGGTTATTATTGTTTTGGATGCTGCTCGATTGACCTTTATGCTCATGGTAAGAAATAGTGGCAGTGAGAAGGAAATGATAAGGATTCAAATTTTGAGACAAAAATTTTCTACTATTCTCCTTTCATGCTTTTAGATCAGTTTAGTTGAAGGGTGTTCCAAGATTGCATGGCAAGTGGTTAAAAGTGTTACCATTTGCAACAATTCACATGTGGGGATCAGGGTTTTATTGAGAATATGCAAAAGAAACATAATACAGGAGGACAAATTTGATGCTGAGGTCAAACTAAACCTAAATAGAGTTTTGCATTTTTATCTGAACATCCATTCCCTTGTTTGATTACTATAAGTTGTAAATACTGCCACTTGAAATTATGAAATAAGTATATACAGATAAAAAATGGATTTATTTATATAGAAATTTAAGGCAAAATTTCTTTTGAAAACTGACAAAAGGTTTGTAAACCACCAAATCACACTGCCATTGACATAGACTGTTACTGGGCAAAATGGACAGAGGTCATTTTTCATCCCGTTTCTGCTGACCCCGTCTCCTCTATAACCTGTGATCATAGATCAGTCTTGGGATAGTTACTTCCCAATCATCTGTGCAGTCCTCTATATAGAGACTTCTCAAGTGGCAGGATGTCAGACTATTGGAATGGAGGTTACCCACCAAGCCCCCATTCTGCCTTTTCCCCATGAGGCAGAGCTGGGCTTGTGAAAAATCTGATTCAAACTTGTGGCAGATGAAAGTGTTTTGGAAATTCTTTGTTTTGATGTGGTTCTGTACAAAACACAAGGGATTTTCTTTATAGGAAGTTCTCAATTGCAATGTAATTTTCTATTGCTGATGAGAAAGACAATGAATTCCATAGAATTAAGCCTACTTACCCAGCAAGAAAAGAACAGAGTACTTCTACTAGTGACACATTTATCAGCTTGACTGAAGGAATAGTTTTTCTTTATAGAACTGATTTTATAAATAGATTATTTTCTTTATTACATGTTTAATACATGTTCATAGCCAATAAATGTGAAAATACAAATAGCAAGAATAAAGAGTAAATTAAAATATTCATAATCTAAATACTCAGGAAAACTACTGTTAACATTTTGGTGTACATCCTCTAGAGTAAAGGTCAGTGAACATTTTCTGTTAAGGACTAGAAAGTAAATATTGTACGCTTTGTAGGTCAAGATACTAAGTTGACAAAAATTCACAGAAGTGACAATGGTTAAGTCCACAACAACAAATGACATTACAGGTTCCTTAACACATGATAGGCTCAAGTATTTTCTGCCAGGTACTTGCTGATGTATAATACAATGAGTAACCATTGGTTCTTAATGTCCTACATTTTCAAAAGCTTTGTAAATTTTTCCAGCTAATAACTTCCGTTTTCTGATCCACAGATATTTTTTTACCACAATCAGTTGTAACCTATCTTAGAAGATTCCACTTCAGGTTGTACTGAATTAGTTTTCTCCACTTTGAAAATGTTCTCACCTCTAGTTGTTCCATACCTTCTATTCACAGACGCAAATTCTTCAGCCTCTTCAAACTTGGCATTGACTTCTCAAATAAAGAACAGTTGAGCATAATTAGTATTATCTATCAACTCATCAAGAGCCAAAGAAAACCACTCAAAATCATTTCCTTTGTTTTTTAACCGACTATTGATGTTGCTCCCAAGTCCTCAATTCTTCAAGTAATTGAAGCAAATCTAATAGTTTCAAACATGTTTATTTTTTCTGGACATATTTCTTCAACTGTTGTGATTAAACATGATTTAATTAACTCACCATCAATAAATGGCTTTCCTTGCTTGGCTATCAACAGACCACTCAAAAATGAACCATTTCGGTTGCAGCTTCATTTTAATTTTTTATTTTAGTGAAGAAATTCTGCTGTCATGAGACATGCCATTTAAAATTTTCTAATTTTTCTGATTGCTGTTTTCCTGTGAGTTGGGAATATTATAATGAGTGCTTAACCGAGTTATGTTGATGTATGCTCTATTCTTTTAGCAGAGTTATATGTCACTGCATACTTTGCCACCGGATTCAATAACAGAATAATTTACACTCCATTGTGCCTTAAAATGTGACATTCAAAGTCCACTTATCTCTTCTTTTTTTTGTTTTGACATTATGGGTATACACATATTATATACATATAAAAGAAAAAATATATAATGCCAACACATAGTGACATGGCTGACACTCAAAATACTGTCAAGTTACAAGTGTGCCACTGCAATTTGCAGTGCGTCATTGCCATGTAGTTCTGATGCTAACTACCTGGAGTTAGGTCAGATTTCAAGGTTAATGATACAGTTATCCATAAGACTCCTCTCACTTCAGACATTCAGTCTCAAATTGCAGGGTTTCTAGGCCATCCACACTTCCGACCAACTGGCTACAAATTTGGGGATTCCCATTACTCCCTCCAGGTTCAATAATTCACTAGAATGACTCACAGAACTTAGAAAAGTGCTGTACTTATTATTATAGTTTTATTGTAAAGGATACAAATCAGAACTAGCTAAATGAAGAGATGCATAGGGCAAGGTTTGGAGCACCTCAAATATGAATCTTTCTGTGTCCTCAGGATTGTTTCACTCTCTCATCGTATTGATATGTTTGAACAACCAGGGAAGCTCACCTAAAGTTCATGTCTAGAATTTTTATTTGAGTTTCATTACATAGACAGGATTGATTGAATCAATGGCCAGGTGGATGAACTCAGACCCCAGCCCATCTCCTCTCCCTAGAGGTTGGGCTGATATCATATGACTTAAATAGTTGTAATCACATGGTTTATCTTTCTGGAGTGGCCTATCCCCATTCTGCATCATCTCATTAGCACAAATCTGCATTATCTAATCAGGGACCCACCAGTACTCACCTTATTAGCATAAGCTGTCAGGACCACCATGAGTCACTTGGGAAAATTCCAAGAATTTTAGGGGGTACCTCCCAGAAACCAGGAAAAAAGGCCAGCCAAATTCTTTATTATACAACAGCCACTAAGCAGCAGTGCAGATCAATGAGGGTGTTATATACATAGTCTCTGTTGCAACTACTCAACCCTGCCTTTGTTGCCTCTAGCTGTGTCTAGCATAAGGGCAGCCATAGCTGATATATAAACAAATGTGTGTTCCAATAGAACTTTATTTATGGACAATGAAATTTGAATTTGATGTAATTTTCATGTATCACAAAATATTCTTTTTCTTCTTCTTTGTTTTCCAACCACTTTTTAAAAATGTAAAAATCATCCTTAGCTCACAAGCACAGAAAACAGGAAGCAGGTGAGATTTGACCCATGGGCCACTGTAGGTTGGTGACTCATCTTTCACTTGGAGCAAGGATTGGCAAACGACAGCCTGTGGGCCAAATCCTGCACACTGCCTGTTTTTATAAACAAAGTTTTATTGGCACAGCCATGCTCATTCATTTATATATTGTCTACGACTGCTTTTTTGGTTGCAACAACAGAGCTGAGTAGTGCCAACAGAGACCGTATAGCTTGCAAAGCCTAACATATTTACAATTTGGCCCTTTATAGGAAAGTGTACTGACCCCTACTAGATCAGTGAAGAAGGGAGCCAGGTACTGTGTTTAGTACATTGACTTTATTATTTTATCTAATCCTGTTAGCACAATTAGGTAGGAGATACTATCATCATTTTACAAATGGGTACCTAAAACTTAGGTGAAAGAACTTGTCGAAGGTCACACAGTTTGTAAGTGTTCTAGGTGGATTTAAATATACAGACTTCTGGTGGCTGTTGGCATTCCTTGGCTTGTTGCCACATGACTCCAGTCTCTGCTCTATGTCTTTTCCTCTTCTGTGTCAAATCTCCTGCTTCTGTCTTACAAGGATACTTTGTGATTGCATGAAGGGCTGGCCCACTTGGGTAATCCAGGATAATCTCCCCATTACAAGATCCTTGGTTAGTCATATGCAAGACTTTTCTTCAATATAAGGTAACACTTAGAGGTTTCATGATTCAGACCTCATACTGTTGAGAGCCATTATTTAGCCTCCTACAAGTGGTAGTACCTAGTATCTGTATGGGTATTATAGAGAAATATGTGCTTGTTTATACTGCTATTGGGTGTGAAATCATTAACATATTTCTTTGTGGCACACTAACTGTAGTTTACCTCTCCAGCATTGTCTACTCTTCTCCATCCTCTGGCTTCTGGATGAGCACTGCTAATGAGTCATAAGAAAGAGCTAGGAAGGTGAGATGAAGGTGAGGATACTGTTTTTCTGACTTCCTTTGCTGGGGGTGGCTGCATCTCCACAACAAAGGCTAAAGGTCCTATTACGTGGCCCCCATATGCCACCCTCTCCAGTTTTTGGTGACTGCTTCCCAACCCCTCCACTCTGGGAGCAGTAGTATCCCCAGGCACTGCACCATCCCTGGCTGGTTTCACATCTTTGTACATCATCCTTTTATTAGACATCCTCAATTACCCAGTTTTAGTGTGCCACCTGTTTCCTGTCAGGCCCTGACAGGTGCTGGCACTATGTGTCAAACCAGAGATCTATTTATAAGAAAGGCCATTAGCAGCGTTGTTTACAATAACAAAAACTCAAAACAGCTCAAATAACCAAAATTATGGGGTCTCTATATAGAATATAAATATATGTTAATAATCATATTTTAAAAGAATGTTACTGAAATAATAGTCACAGTATATCCTAAGTTAAGAACCCATAAAATTATATACATAATACAATTTTTATAAAAAAAACAATGGGGAAGAAGATTAAAGCCATATGTAATACTATGTTTTAATAAAATTACATCAATATGTGCTTGTATATCTTATATGAAATGTGTGTGTTTATGTTATATATCATGAAAAAATGTAATCCTATCACATCACATTTATATAATATATATTAGAATTATTATATATATGAAAATGTCACATTTTGTAAAGAATTAAATACTTGTACATGTGTATGGCATGCATGTTATATATAACAATACACAACAGACATGTTCTAGAGAATATGAATGTATATGCATCTCTTCCAGGTGTCAGCTGAGGTCATTCAGCCCTTTGGGCTTGAGGTAAAATTGGTGGTATCCTCTAGTCCATGTTTGTTGGAAAGTACAGTGTACAACGACCTGCCCATACTTATCCAGATTCCCAGGGGCTCGCTGTGACCTCTGGACTCTCCCCTGCAGCTCACCCAGGCTTCTTTCCCCCTTCACTGCCCAGCGTAGATGTGTGATGTGGCTACTTCTCTGAACTACAAAACCACCTGTATGAGGCAAATGTGTGTGTGGCAGACTTTTGTTTAATGTTCAGAAAACTGTGTGGCTACCTCTCCTGTTGTAAGCATCCCAGGAGCCCTCTGCTCTCATGCTCTGATCTGGTGGCTGTGGGCAGGCCTGGTGGTGGTCAAGGACCATGCTGTAGGTCAGCTTCCAAGGCAGGCTAGGCCCTCTCTTTAGACTCTCCTTGCTTTTCTCTTAGTTTCCCCCATTCGCTCTATGCTCTTCACTCCAAGATTACAAACCGAGACTCCTTGATTACGCTGACCGACGTAAGTCTGGGATAAAAGAGACCAACAAGGGGAAACTCTGAGCTGTGAATCCCTCCCACGTCAGCTAGTCTCTCAGAGGGAGCAGTGAAGGGTGCAGGTACAGCCCAGCACTTACTGCCCGAGCTGCCTGGAGCAAATCCCAGCTCTTCCACTTACAAGCTGTGGTTTGGGGCCTGGTTCTTCATGTGCCTCAGTTTCCATATCTATGAAATGGGGTGGCACTAACATTTAATAGGGTTGCTGAGAATTACATGAGGTAAATATAGAAGGCTATCTTTGAACATGGTGGTAGGCAAAAATTTCTTAGAGTTAATGTGTATGAAGTGCTTAGAATACTAATGTTTGACACAAAGTCAATGCTATTAAATGTTAGCTATTTTATTTTTTTCTCCACAAATATGAATTATGCTCTCATCCCACCCCACTCATGTACATGCAAGAGTAGCTACAGTCAGTTTGGTTTTGAATTATGTATTTATATCTATAGCTATATCTAAAATAACAGAAGAAAATATTTCAATGTGTTGGAGGTGGGATTGTGGTGTTTACTTTTTCCTCTTATTTTTATTGTGCTTTTTCAAGTTTTGTATATTGAACATTTGTTAGTTTTGCAACTATGAAAAATGCAAATGTTTTCAAAATCAAAATGCTAGAGAAGTCTCATGGGATGATAATGGTGTAGCTAGGAGAAATCTATCACCTGCGTGTAAATGGATTAAACCTTGGCTTCTTGGGAAATGGATGGACCTTAAAATTAATGATTTTACATTTCAGAAGAAATTTGTGATTATGGCTCTTCAGTCCTGCCATTTCAGCATCTTAAAAGACACCAAACAAAGAGAAATTAAAGTGCATGATTTGATTCCTCCCTACAAACCAGATTGTTCTGAAAATTTCCCCTCTGCTTCCTAGATTTTAAAAGGTTTAGCCTGCTTCCTGCCCCTAATTGCTCTATTAATTTAATCTGCTGAGAGTCTCCCAAGAGTCTAAATCGTAGGTCTTCAGGGCTGGTTCTGGCTGGTTCTGGCTGGTCTGGTCTCTTTTACAGAGTTGCTCTGAGCTGTTGTATGTTACCCTGATTTTTATTTTGCTAGCTTTTTCCTTCCAAGAGGGTTTCTACTGGCCTAATTAAATGAGCTCTGGTATTTGTGCAAAGTTGCGCATTAAGTAAAAGGATGTGGACTCATTTTCCTTTTCTCCAGTAGAGACCTGGAGCTACATATTTGTCCTAATTTTCCTGTTTTGGTTCCTGATCATTTCTCTTAGGACACTCAGTAGCTTCATGTTTATCTGTGTTAAGTTGGTTCTTTGCATAAAAACAGACCCCAAGCAAGTTAGTTCACTTTCATTTCCTTATCTGTAAAGGGATAAAAATATATGTATTAGTTTCATAGGGCTGCGTTAACAAATGACCATAAATTTGGTAGCTTAAAACAATAGAAATTGATTCTGTTTGTAATTCTAGAGGCCAGAAGTACAGAATAGAGGTGTCAGCAAGGCCAAGTCCCCACCAGCAGCTCTAGGGGCGGATCCTGCTAGCTCTGGTCTCCCCCTTGGTTTGTGGCAACATAGCTCCATTCTCTGCCTTCATTCACACATGGCCTTCTTTGTGCCCCAAACCTCCTCCTTTCTCTTCTAAGGACACCAGTCATTGAATTTAGGGCCTACTCTAAATTCAGGATGATCTCATTTTAAGATTCTTAACTTAATTACATCTGCAAAGACCCTATTTCCAAACGTCTTGCCTGAGTACTTCAGCCCCAGGCAAGTTCACTATGGATTTGGTGAGACTGAGAAATGACAATGGAACATTCTTAGGATAAAAAGGGTTTATACCTGACTTTATTCTCCCAGTGATAGGTCAAGCACTAGAATCACATCTGCATCCAGCAGTCTGCAGGTCTATAATCCACCTTGTCTCTGCCTTCACCTAGAGCACTGGGTGGAGCTCTTCATATAGTGACTCATTCAATAATAGCTTATTGCCTGTGGGTATAGAACATTAGCCTAGCATTAGGCCAGTTACATCATCAAGTAGTTTAGGGTCAGGCGAGGATCCTGGCCATAGGAACTTCCATTTTGCCCACACCAAATAAGGTCACTGCCTTGCCAGTGGGTTTCAACCCCAGACAAGTTCACTATGGATTCAGTGAGACTGAAAAAAATGACAGTAGAACATTCTTGGGGTGAAAGGGTTTATTTATACCCAACTTTATTCCCACAGTGGCAGGCCAAGTGCTGGAATCACTGTGAGGCCTCTCTGCCCTCACAGCCATCCCAGTCTCTGTCCTGGCTGGGATGCCACCACTCCAGCCTCTTCTCTCCTGCAGCCTTGCAGCTGTGCAGCCCTGCCACCATGCAGCTCAGAGCACTGGGCAGGGCTCTTTATATAGAATCAATAACAACATATTGCTCACACGTGTGTAGTGAGCAAGCCCACCAGGGCCAGGTGAGAATCCCAGCCATAGAAACCTTCACTTTCTCTGCAGTCACATTCACAAGTGCCTGGGGTTGTGATTTGGACCTATCTTTTGGGGGGACATTGTGCAGCCACTACAATTTTTCAACCTTGTTGAGTGACTATGTGAGTATTAAAAATGATATGATAATGTTCATAATGACAGCTACCACAGTAGGTGCTCAACCAATAATAATCATCATCATAATTACTGCTGTTACTGGAGATGAGTTCTTGTTTTCATCAAGAATGGGCACAAAAAATGCTGTTGAGCATTAAGAATTTGTTTGGAAAAGAGTTCAGAAAAAGACAAAAGTACGTACCTGAGATCTGGGTACATGCAGACCCGAAGGAAACAATAATTGGGAGCCTTTTTTATTAAAGGGAGATGAAAATTCACTAAGTGGGATTAGATTCAAAGAGAACAGGTGTGGCTTTTTTTGGAGTTCAGGCTTGCTGTACTCTCACATTGGGGTGGGGTGGGGGTAGTTTTGGCTATACTTGGTTCTCATGGGAACTGTCATAGCAGTCATCCCTAAAGGAGGGGTCAAAACCACAATGCTGATATCATGGCAATAAAAGTACAGTAAGCCCTCGGGTTAAGTTTGGATTAACTTTTCCTCCATCTTGGACTAGCCAGTTACAGCTAGTCTGTTATCCACATTGTCATTCCCCACATTCTGTGAGAACCGTTTACAGGGAATGTTTAGAATTTAAACAACCAATCAGCTGAAGTTCTCATCCCCCTCCTTGCTCATGCCTGGCTATCCACCTGTTTTGCCTGAGGGTTTCAGCCCCAGGCAAGTTCACTATGGATTCAGTGAGACTGAGAAATGACAACGAAGTCTTGGGGTAAAAGGGTTTATATCTGTCTTTATTCTTCCAGTGACAGGTTGAGCACTAGAATCATGTTTGCATCCAGCAGTCTGCATGTCTGTAATCTACCTCTGTCTCTGCCTTCACCCAGACCACTGGGCGGAGCTCTTTATATAGTGACTCAATCAATAATAGCTTATTGCCTATGGGTGTGGAAGCAGTAGCCTAGCAGCAGGCCAGTTACATCATCAAGTAATTTAGGGTCAGGCAATTATCCTGGCCACAGGAACTTCCATTTTCCCCACACTCTACCCCTTCAGGATTCTTGCCTCACAGTCTATATGCCCTCAGTCTTCCTGGATGGTCCCTGTGTGAGGAAGCTGGAGCATTGTAACCAGAATTCCACAACAGCAGCAACATAATGACAAAAATTAAAATAATCCTCAAGCCTGATATTCAAAACCAATTCTACTCAGATGAGTTCATGACTCACACTTAGTAGTGGTACAGGTAGGGGGCTCCATGCACCCCAGTGAGTAGCAGATTTTTGCTAGGGTGTGTGCCCGATCCACAAAGACCTTAGGGACGATAAGACACATTTTAATGACACCAACATAGGCAAATCTTGTCCATCAGGTAGGATGCATGCAAGACAGTGGTCCTGTGATGGCACTGTGCAGGAAGGGGCTCCCATCCAGGTCTAGTATACCATACCTTTACCCCTCTCCCCATGGGGGTTACTGAGGGGTCTATATATAGTGCTACTGGAGGTGCATGCGCTGGCCATAATGATAAAACAAAATTCCCCGGTAAGATGCTCCTACCTTCCAGCTGTTTAAGATATGGTGCTGTGATCTTTGGGCCACTCTGCTGTTACTCCCAAAATACACAGAAGGCTGGCTTCTAGGCCTTGTCCCTACAGTGTCAGGAGGGCCAGCCATCACTGGCCCATGTGTCAAAATGTCCAAGCCACATCCACTGAATGGAATCTCCAGGGTTTATTGCAGTTGGTGCTGGCAGCAAGGTGTTCTGGTGGCCAAACCTCAGCTTCAATGATTCCTCCTTGGTGTGTATTTGTAGTTGTATAGAGGAGGCAGCAATATGTGTTAGCATGTCTACAGGATCTCAACGCCCACTTCTGGGGCTCCTCATTCAAATGCTGTAGCACTGTCCATAAGTAGACTGACCAGCCCCTTAAACTACTGTAGTCTGACTTCAGGCCACATTTTAACAAACCATTGTACCTCTCTATCATGCCTGCTGTAGCAGGATTATATGGTATGTGAAACTCCCATTTGATTCCTAATTGTTGCACCCACTCTTGTAGTGCATATCTGGTAAAGTGGGTGCCTTGATTGTTCTCAATTACCTGCAGTCGGCCATAGGCTGCAATGAGGCACTCTAGGCCTCTTTGGTCGTCTGCTGGTCTGCACAACACTCAGGAAAAGCAACCAGAGGTCCAGTAGCTGTATCCACACAAGTCAATGGCATATTGGTGCCCTGCTGACATGGGCAGAGGCCCAATATAGTCTGTCTGCCACCTGATGAGGGGTATTGGCCCCTTAGCTATTGTCCTATGTTGCTGTGGAACTCAGTGTAAGTCCCTTTTAGAGCATACAATGCACTCCTGTTGTGCTCTGCTTACTTTTTCAAGGGTCAAAGATAGACCCCATTGATGGGCTGCAGTCCACACTGTCTTTTGCCTCACATGCAACAAACATTGATGTAACCATTGGGCCACATCAGAGGTAGGCTTTCTTTCTAGCCAACGTACTTGGGCCAATTTATCTGCTTCATTGTTTCCTGGGGATGCCAGCGGCAAATCACATGATATACCATAACTGTTTTAGTCTGACCACAGGCCCATAAGTCTTGCCACATCTCTTGCCCCCAAAGGGGTTGTTGACCAACCAACCTATTGTCATGGTACTATGTCAGTATCCACAGAGTCAAGCCTCGATAGACAGCCCAGCTGTCAGTGCAGACAACTATTGGAAAGGGCTCCTGGGTGATCACGAGCCATACTGCCTGCATCTCTGCCCGTTGACTGCTCTTCCCTTCACCATATCCATCCATATTGTCTCAGTCTTAGGATGGAAAGCTACAGCCCTCCATTTCGGGGGCTGCCACAGCTGGAGCCATCTATGTACCATGCATCCTTGGGTATAGGGGCTTTTCCCTCCTGATGAGGGCTCTCTGCTACTAATTGCTCTAAAGAAAATTCTTCCTGCCTTTCACTGGTATATGTCACTGGCCTCAGTAAGCATTGGAGTTCTTTGCTCAAGGGGCTTGTAGAGAGGGCGCTATGCTGCTGTAGGTATGCACTCCACTTGGCCAGTGTAGGTGTTTGTGCCATGCCACTCTGTGGCTTTTGGGTCCAGTCTTGCACCCACCCCATAATAGGATAGGTGTTTATTACCTTTATCAGGGCCATTCTGGTGATGGGTTCTGTAGCCAGCAAAGTGTGGTACATGGCAGCCACTTCTTTCTGTATTAAAGTGTACCATACCTCTGCTCCTTTCCAGAATTGCCAGAATCCAGTAAGTTGGAGAATTCGTTCAAACTACTGCCAGAGACCCCAACCATAACCATCTTCAGTTACATAAACATCTAGCTCACAGGGACTTGATGGGTCTATCACATTCAAGGCTTGCATGGCCTTGACTGCCCATTTTGCTGTAGTAAAGGCAGATGCACATGTCTCATCCCAGTCCCACCTGACACCCTTTCATATCAAACAGTATAAGGGCTTCAGAATTTGTGCCAAGTGCAGGATGAACATTCTTCAGTAGCCTAGAAGACCCAAAAACTCCTGTAATAATGCCACAGTTGTAGGGATAGGGAAGGCCTGGACCTTGTGTATGACTGCTTCTGGTATAACTGTAGTCTTACCCAACCAGACGACCCTTAAGAATTTGACAGACAAACCAGGTCCCTGAACATTCATGCTATTCACAGCCCATCCTTTTCTCCTGTAGATGTTGCAGCAGTCTAGGTGCTGCACCTTCTAGATCTGAAAGGGAATCAGACATGAGGATGATATCATCAATATAATGGTACAGCCGCACCATTGGTAGTTTTTCCCATGCTGCCAAGTCCTGGGCTACAAGTCCGTGACAGGTGGTGGGACAGTATGGGTACCCCTTTTGGAGGTAGACACCCTAATCCCAGTGGGATTTGGTCTTGTGTCACTCTGATAGCCTTATCCCCATATTCATTTATAACAGCAGGGGTCCCAGGAAACTGCTCAGGGTTGTCATAAATCAGTGAACATTCAGCTCCTGTATCTACCAGAGCCAGAACACATATGTTCACTGGGGACCAATGGATTGATATTCCTAAATGTGGCCTCTGGTCCCCCCAGGTCCCTCAGGGTGGGTACCTCAACCCTTCCCTCAGTCAAACTGTGTCCCCCAATCATCTTCCTGTGAGGGTTCAGGTGAGGTCGGCTCACTCTCCAATAAGAAGTCTTGCAAACACACAGGCTGGACTTGTGGCTCTGTCTCTGGCCTCTGCCTATTCATTCTCAGTGACTGGAACCGTTGCTCCAGTTTCAGTTGTTGCTACAGCTCCAGTAAGATTCTATTTGACTTCCTATCTTATTTCTCTCTGTCTTCTCCTGCTCCTATTAAATCAACCCACATCTGGGTCATGGTGACCTTCAAGGGCCCTTTAAATTCTTGCTGTGAGCAGCAGACCATATTTCCTTCCATGCCGTCATTGTTTCAGCTTCTCCCAAGTCTGCTACCATATGGGTAACCTCACTTATGGGCTGCCCTAAGTGAGGGGCAAGAATAGCCACTAGAGGTCCAAAGAGGGACATGGGAGTTGTTTCAAGTACCAAATTTCTCATCCCTGCAGTAAAAGGCTCCTCATCTGGGCCATAATTCTCTGGACTAGAGATGGCATTTTTCATGCCTTACTCCTATAACATCTGTTGGAGTGCAGCATACATCTGCCATCTGGTGGGGCAGGATGGTAGATCATACTGATTGGGCCATACAGTGTGAAGCATGGCCATAAGCCAATCAAGGAGGAAGTGATTTCCTGGGGTCTGATGTGCATTTTGTAATCACTGCCCCAAGGCAGGATGAACTGTCAGGGAAGGCAGCTTTCCCATCTCTGATCCAGACAGAACAATTCCATACCGCCCTACATCCCAAAGACACAGAAGCCAAGCTGATATTGACTCTGAGGGCTTCTACCAAAACCAGGAGCCCAAATTCACCAGTTCAGCCTGAATATAGGGATGGAACCTAGAGCACTCCATTACCTGGGAAGGGGCTGCACCTCTCCCAGAGGAACTCACAGTTGCTGCATCTTTATTTTCTTTACTACAACTGGACAGGCTTTCAGTAGAGGAGGGGTCGGTGCCTCTGGTACCACACCTTTGTTTTTCCCTGGCTCCTCCTCCATTTCTGGGGCTGATGGCACCTTTCTCACCACTCCCCCAAGTGCCTCCTCTGCTACACCCTTTACCTTTTCTACATTGCCTCACAGCAATGCTACCTCAGTCTTCAGTGGCTCTTTTACCTTCATCTCAATACCTCACAACTGGTGTTCTCATGCTGTCTACTCTTGTGCTTCTCACAGTAGTATGTTCTTCTCCTTCATGACCTTTGCCTCCTTCACAGCACCTTGCAGTGCTGCTGTCTTATTCTACAAAGAATCTTTTACCTACTCCACTGTACCTCACAGCTCATCACGTTCTTGTGCTTTTTGCATGGGTATGTCCTTCTCCTTCATGGCCTTTACTTCTTCCACAGTGCCTTGAAGCAATGCCATTTCATTTTTTGACAAGTCTTTTACTTCCTCCACAGCACCTCACAGCTCACATTCTCATGCTGCCATTTCTTGTGTCTCTCTCAGGAGCATGTTCTTCTCATTTGTAGACTTTTTTTTTTAATACTGCAAGAAACAGCCAACCCATGGTTCCTGCTGCTTTGTGGGCACTCTGTTTCTCAAAGGACTTCCTTATTATGCTGAGGGCCACCTCTACTGCCTCAGGTGTCACCTCCACCTGCCCCCAGTCCTGGGGCAGGGCCTCTAGGAGGCAAGCCACCTCAGACCACATGCTCACTGGGGGACACTTGAATGTCTCCCCATCCATAGGGGCAGCCTGCTGAAGCACCCCTCCCATGAGGACAGCCTGTTCCGTTCTTTAGTCTACAACGAATCCTGCTGACTACACCAGTTGTTTTGCCTGAGGGTTTCAGCTCTGGGCAAGTTCACTATGGATTCAGTGAAACTGAGAAATGACAGTGGAACGTTCTTGGGGTAAAGGGGTTTAGACCCGGCTTTATTCTCCAGGTGAGCACTAGAATCACATCTGCATCCAGCAGTCTGCAGGTCCATAATCCTCCTCTGTCTCTGCCTCCACCCAGAGCACTGGGCAGAGCTCTTTATATAGTGACTCAGTCAATAACAGCTTATTGCCAATGAGTGTGGAAGTATTAGCCTAGTAGTAGGCCAATTACATCATCAAATACTTTAGGGTCAGGTGAGGATCCTGGCCATAGGAACTTCCATTTTCCCCATATGGTTTTAATGGTAATTAGGGAAATGGCCAGAGTTTCAGGGCCAAAGGTCTCAGTTGTTGGAATTAAGTGGAGATCACACTTGAGAGCAGCAAGCAGTTCCATGAACTTACCCGATATTTCAGAAGCAGATACTTGAGGCCATGAGGGCCCTGGGAATTTTCAGAGATCTTGAGGAAGGCAACAAAAATGTTTCCCTGAGCCTGGAAAGGGAGTCAGTCTTATGAAGAGAGTTGCCCAGCGGTTGGTCCCTGCCATGGAGTTGTTACTAAGCACAATGCCCAGGAGAGGGCTTCACTTGGGAGGGGCAGAGCCTGCCCTAATATCCAAAAGCAGCCTTCAGGCAAGAAGAAACCCTCATTAGCCACTCTGCCACAGTAAGGTGGATGGGGACTAGCTATTTGGGGTTAATTTTGCTTTTAACTGTCTTTGGAATACTCAGTGTTTCTGACAAAATCCTAAAATGCCATTTTTTATGGTTTTTAAAAATTATTTAAAGTCATTTGCTTGCTTTCCTCTTCTGTAATAAATGATGGTTTGGGGATGGGTGTTTGTGGGCTTTAGGCTTAAACCTGAAAAATTTAGTGTCACTCAACGTCAGGCATGCTGGCAGCATTACATGCTCATGATTTTGTTCTATGTAGTTACTGGATTTGTACATCTCTTTTCTTTTGAGAAACATAAAACTCTATTGAAAAATCTCTTAAAGAACATCTCTGACATTTTAATATTTAACAAAAACCCTTTTGACAAGGAAAGACACCAAAGGAAAGAGGGTTAAGTGGAGGAGAGAGAGTATGAAGCTCAAATGTTGAATATTTCTCTTAAGACTCAGTTTGGCCAAGTCATTCAACATTTAAAAGTTGCACCTAAGTTCTTGGGAGTCACTGTGGCCATTAGTGGAGGATCTGGGTCTTGGCTCTCCATGTACTCCAGTGCCAGATATAGTCTATACACTATGAACATTTGTTGACTTGGGCACTCATAAGAGACCATTAATACTGAGAGGTAAGTTAGGACTAGTTCTAGAAAATTCCCAAAGGTAAAAATATTTTGGAATAATAAAATCCTGATCAAAAGGTCCTGAGTTTCCTTGTTCCTTGCCAATTTTGATCAAGATTCAGGAAGGCAGAGGGGGCAGTTTCCAGGGTAGGATTTGAGGAAAAAGTGGGGAAAGATGGCAGATGTCTGGTGCATTGTCCATGCTATATACACACATTAACACTGGTGTTTTGAACATCCTTTTCCCATTTTCAAAAGCTTCACTATCAAAGGTCATTCAAAATAACTGAGGAGTAGACTTTGAAAGGATCCACTTCCTCAGTCAGATACTGCCTTTTATTACTCTCCCTTACTTTTACCTGCACATTCTGAGTCCTGAAACGGATGTTGAATTCCCTGAGAACAGAGGCTGTACCTTTCCCATCTCAATCCCCTGCAGCATCCACTGTGGCTCCACCCTCCAGCCACACCTCACTGCTAATCCTTCCCCAAATTCAGTTTACACCTCCTGCCTCCAGGCACATTACACTCAAATAATGAAAATGTTAGCTGGAGTCTTCTTGTCCCTAAAGATTCAGGGAAGATTGTCTCAAGTACCCCATTCCACAGATTTTGGAAAGCCCAGTGCCTTCTCAAAGACTTCTGCAAGTCCCCAGGGGATCTAAGTTCTGGGTTACCTCTTGTTCTGACTTTCTGTTTTCATAAATTAGTTCAGCATAGGGCTCATCTTGCTGTTGTGAGATTCAGCTATTTCCTTATTGTCTATAAATTAACATTGACACATCTGTGTGTGTATAGCAGTCTTTATTTTTACTAAGAATTCAGGATTTGTATCACAAAATATCAGACAAGGTACATTAGCTGTCCTCTATAGCCTCTTTGGCTGTGTACTTAGAAACGTCCCTCAGCCATCCCTGCTGCCTTCTGCCAGATTATGCAACCTCCCTCTCCATCTCCTTTCCTTCTTTCTTTTTTCTTCTTTTCCTTTCTCCCAGAAGAAACAAAATAACCCCTCCCCCCAAAAAATCCCCCACAAACTTCTCTCATTTTCCAGGTCTCTTGTGTATTCAAGGACCACAACAAAGTCTTAAAAGTGCCACTCCTAAGGAAAGGCTCTTCTTCAGTTCTTAAATTCCAAGACAAATCAACTCCCATTGCCTGTTTTTGTCTGGATATTAATTAGTAGAGGAATGTGGGGATGGTTGCATTTTCTAGTCACTCTGATTCCCAGTTTCTTCATCTATAAAATGAGGATATGATAGCACTTACTTCATAGGCGTAATGGAGAATGAGCAAGTAATGCATAAAGTCCTTAGCACAGTGCTCAGCCAGTGATCCACCAGGAGACAGTACCGGTTCTCATGTGGTCACTCTCTTCCTGCCCACTGAGGTCTTGTGCAGACATTTAGGCTGAAGTCAAAGGTCAGCACCCGCACGGGGACTTCTGTGAGCTCTTCCAGCCAGAGCTAACCAGCCCTTCCAATCATCCCTCTTCACATTCCTGTGGCCCTGGGTTTACACTTCCCTTTAGGCAGAGGAATGCAGTGATGCAGAGGACAGGCCCTTAAATGACTTTACAGTCTGGAGGAAGGATAGACATGGACATATAAAAAGGGAATGATCCAAAGAAGCTAGGAATGGGGTGGAGGAAGGAGGAGCAGAGGGGTAAAGAGGGTCTTAAATGTGAATCAGCAGTGTGATCGTGTCGCCAGTGTTGTCACCCAGAATGCCGTTGTGCAGTTCTTCAGTCAGTTTTTCATCTGTTGCTCATTTTACCATGTGCAGTTTCGGGGCTTGCCACTGTTACAGTGTGTTGATTATTTCAACATGTGTGTGTCAGTTGGGGCTCCATTGGCAAAGCAGAACCACTATAAGTTATGGGATAAGACATTTATTATAGGATATGGATCTTATTTGTGGAAGAGCTTGGGGAGTAAAAGTCTGGAAGCGGGAGTTGAAAAGTCAGAGAAAAGTCATTCACTAGCCCTGGCAGACAGTCCAGCTGCTAGAATAGGATTGGGAGGGGACTGGGGTACAAGTCTGTGGATCGTTGGCTCTTCATGATGGCTGTCTCTGTGCTTTCACAGCACAGCTGCTGCTGGCAGGCCTGCAGTTGCTGCTGATGGCAGAGCCGGAAGGCGGGATGTAGGGTGGGGAAGAATGGGGCAAACTGGAACCTGCTGTCATGTCTGTGTCTATCTCCTGCCTGCTCTTACCAGTGATGACCCTTAAGCTGTAATGGTGCCAGCTTCATTGCTGCTTCATACACCTTCACTTTTGATCAACTTAATCCAGAATCATACAGAGAAAGAATTCTATGAAACATAGTTCCCACTAGAACAGTCCAGTACACATTTATTATGAATCTCAGTATTCACTGCAAATTGGGTAAATGACTGATCACTAATATCTACTTCTTGGAACTGAAAATACAAAATATTAAGAGAGAAAAGTTCTAGGATCTTGGTAAATGGCAGAATCAGAATTTTAGAACAGACAGCCCATAGTCAGACTTGCACATATACAGATGCATAATACATGATAGAGATAGTTCTGCAAACAGTGGGGAAAGAAGAGCCTTTTCAGGTAAATGGTGTTGGTCCAAATGGATGTCCAAACTGAATAAGAATTAATCTTGACCTCCTACTTCACACCATATATAAAACAGCAACTCTAAGCACATTATGGATATAAAGGTGAAAGAACAATAAATCTGCTAAAAGATAAAGTAGACTAAATCCAGGACTTTGAAGTCAGGTAAGATTTTTTAAGTAGAACTCAAAAAGGATGAATTCTTTTTGGACAAAATGCAGAACAATTGTAAAGTACAATTGTTGGATAGGATATAAATTAATTCAACTATTTTGGAAAACTGTTTGATGGTGTTTAATAAGTTGAATACATTCATTCTCTGTATTCCAGCAATTTCACTTCTAGATATGTACCCAATATAAATGTGTATATAGGTATGCCAAAAGATTTATATAAAAATGTTCAGAGCTGCTTTATTGGTAATTAAAACCAGGAAGCAAGCTAAATATCCATCAGTAGCAGGCAAATAAACAAATATTGGTACATTTATACTGTGGAATACTATACAGCTACAAAAATGAACAGCCTGCTGCTGCATGCAGCAAATGTGGATGAATTTCACAGGCATAATTTTGAGTAAAAGAAACCAGACACAACTGAATATCATGTATGACTCTATATAAAACTCAAAATGGACAAAACTATTCTGTGATGTTAGAAGTCAGGATAGTGGTTTCCTTCAGGCAGTGGAAGTTAATGACTGAGAGGGTTATCAGGGAAGCTTTGGAATATTGTGGTTTTTGATCTGGAAGGTGGTTATCTTTGATAATTCATTATGTGATAACTTATATGATATATGCTTTTCTGTATGTATTTTTTACTTCAACTTTTAAAAACTTATTTTTAGCATAGCTTTTAAAATACCCTGTTTTGTCCATCACCAATTGTCGTATCTGGTAGTCTTTTTTTTACCTCTCACCTCTTTTATCCCTCCTACATAATTTCCTACCCTCTTGCTCTAAAAATATTTTCCTTTCATTATTCTTCTTGTACCTTGAGCCCCTAACTTTGTTACTCAACAAATATTTCTTGAGTATCCACAATGTGTCAGACACTGAGCCAGGCCTAGAGTTTATGGTGGTGAAGAGGCTAGCAAGGACTCTGACCTCATGGAGCTCCAGCTTCCAGTGGAAAGAGGCTTCTAAAAAGGTAATTGCATCATAATTGACTATTCTTTCCATCTTCCCAAATTAAGGTCCTCCCTAAAGTCTTAGACTAAAGTCAGCTTCTCAAAATCCACTGTTTGTGCTCATTAAGGACCCCATCACTCCCAGCATCATCACCGTATAAGACCTCAAATCTGACAATTTCCTCTCTCCCACATCCCAAGATCTACCTCACCCTGCCCATTTCTGCCTATGAACTGTATACACCCATTCTGCCGTCTTTCCAGCCTTGTTGCTTCCATCCAAGTTGAAGTCATAACTCCCTCTATTGCCTCCTTATTTGGGGTTCATTTGCAGAAATAGAAGCCACTCAAGGGAGTTTAAGCAGAACTCAGATTTAGATGGCTGACAAATTGTTGAAAACGCTGCAGAAGACATTTGAAACAGAGCTTCCAGGAACAACACCCAACACCTGAAATTCTACTATGTCTGTCAAAAACTGAAAAGCAACTCCTGTCACTACAGAAGCCCTCAAATCAGGAAGCAAGTAACCCCAGCACTATGGTGCCTCCGTATCATTCATGTCCACAAAATGGATCCTTGTCCAGAATCTATTTACAAAGAAGTGTGTGAATTGTACTTTTCCAGCTGTCCAACCTTAGTGGTACAGGTTAGCATGGATGTTGAACATGCCAGTCCTCAGTGTCTCCCTCACCTCCTAGCTAGCCACCCAGCTTCCCTGCCCTCCCCCACAGTTCCATTCTCTTTATTGCTTCTGGCTCCAATCACATCCCTCTGCAGCTCAGAAGCCTCCAGTGACTCATGTTCTCCACCTAATTAGGTTGCAATGCCATCACCTGTCATTCCAGGACCTCTGTGATCAGATCTCACCTTGATTTCCTGGTTTATGTTTACTCCACTCCTGCAATTTCCTCTATATTCTGTTCTTTCCCACCTCATGCCTTTGTGTATTCTCTGCCCTTCCCACTATGATTGCCCATTAGAATATGTAATAGCTTGCTCGGCCCATTACGAATGCCACTTCCTTTCTGCATTCTGCCCTGATTCCCTTAACCAAAATGACCTCTCACTCCAGTTCCACAGGGAACTCCACTTTATTTAGACATTGCCTCTGGGTACAAATAGCTTTGCCTGGGCAAGTGAGATCATCCTGAACTCAAATCCTCAGTTTCTGCCCTATAAAATGGTGATAATAATAGTACCTCCTTCATAGGCATTTTGGAAGGACTGGTTGAGATAATAACCTAAGCTGCTAGTGCATGCCCTCCATAGATGGCAGCTACTGTAGACTGTTGTCTTGTTTGTCTTTGCGCACCTCATGCAGGTATGCAATAAGTACTCATGTAATGGATGGAGAAACCAAATCAAGCTACAGTATTGACCTTAAGCAACCTAAGGTCAAACTAAAGTGATACTTGGTCCCTCCCTGATCAGTATCAGGGCCCCAGGTGGATCATTTTAGGACACAGGTATGAGCAGACAGAGAGTTTCCACTTAGTTTTATAAGTCAGGAGAAATAGAAGCTAACTAAGTCATAACAATTGCACTGGGTATAGCACAGAGAAGGCAAATAGTGAATCTGTGGCATCTTACTACACTGATGGACAGTGACTGCATTGGGGTATGGGTGGGGACTTGATAATATGGGTAAATGTAGTAACCACATTGTTTTTTCATGTGAAACCTTCATAAGAGTGTATATCAATAATACCTTAATAAAAAATTTAAAAAGAAAAAAAAACAATTGCACTGGGGTACAACATGGTGTAGACCACAGCAAGTTCCCAGTACCTCATGGATCAAAAGCAGTTTGGGAAATATTCCCCCCCAAAACCTTTATTTGGAGGGCTCTCATCTCTGTGCCTAGAGAAGTAGCTGTCTGAACACAGAAAAGTCGAAGGAGGCAGGAGGCCTTAGATCAGGTCTATTTCCATCTGAGCTGCAATCGAAAATATTTGTGCAATCTCAGAGGCTACTGGAGTAGTGAAAATTGATATATTCCACTTTGAAGACCCATTTGGCAGTATTTATTGAGTATGAACATGCACATACCCTGTGGCCCAGCACTTCAGCTTCTGGCTCTCCACCTAGGAAGATACTCTCACGAGGAGATGCTTTGTTGCATTGCTTATAAGATCAAGAAGTTAAAAGCAACCTGAATATCCATCAATAATGAATAAATAAAATGTGCGTTTAAATGTTAAAATACAAAAAAGCAAAGGGCTGAACTAGATTTTTGTATTCCTTGTGGATGTATTTCAGAAGTATAATTTTGGGTGAAGAAAACAAGTTGTAGAACAATGCATTCAGAATGATACCATTTAAAGATATAAAAGCATTAGTGCATACTGTTCAGGAGTACATGTATGTACAAGCTTTAAACAATGGGCTGAAGGGATACCAGCTTAATTCATCATTGTAGTTGATTTTAGAAAGAGGAATGAGACCAGGACCCAAGAGGAATTACATTTTATCTGTAATGTTTTTTTCTCTTTTAAATTAAAAAAAAACAAAAACAAAAACATAAAGCCTTAAAGGACAAATATTAACAGCTGAATTTAGGGTGATGGTTGGGGTAAAAGAACACTATTATATATTGAAAAGGTTCTTTTTTCTCAGAAAACAAAAATATGGCACAAATCTGATTTTACGTATATGTATGTGTGTTGTGTTATATTGTTGTTGGGGAGGGAGGCATTGGTGAATAACCTTGACCTTGGTCCTTGAGGAATATCCACTTGCAGGCAACAGAAATTAATCATTGCCATAGCAGTTAAATTTGAACAACTTGCTGAGGTTCTTAAGTATGTATGGATCTGTTTGACTCTCTGATGAAAGCTATGTCCACTTGACTCTAGGGGAAAAAATGTGCATACACATAATTTGGCATAGAATTCCAGGGAGCCTTTAGCCCTCAGGTAGAGTCTGCACTCCCGCAGGATATCCAGAGGCTGGCTTTTTTTGACCTTCAGAACAGCTGTTAGAAGCAAAGAGGTATGGGAGACTTGTTAAAATAATGTATAAACACAACACTGCCTTTGCAGAAAGATGGATTGAAGAGAGTGAGTTAACGGGGGGGATGTGCCTGTTTGTGTGTAAAAGCTGCTGAAACCCTAAAAAAATAAGCACGGCTTCTCAAGAGCTCTCAGTTTACATTCTGAAGTATAATGTCAGTAAGTCAGATCTTTCTGGGGAACTTAAGACTTAGGAAGCCCAGCTTCTGCCAGTGTAAATGCCAGCATCCCAGCAGTCCTGGGAATCAGCCTCCCTCAGCCTAGAGCAGGAAATTTAGAGAAACCCAGGTTGGTTTTGCAGAAGAACAGCCATGTCTGTTCTTCCCGCAGGGACCACAGCCATCCTCTTGTTGCCCCTTGCTGGAAGGCCCCAGGGTTTCACCCAACATCCCTAATGAGACAGAATCCTCCCCATTCAGAGCCCACACAGCCCCCTTTTGCTTCCTGACCTCAGGCTGGGACTAAGATGGCTTTCTAAATCCAACATCTTTTAAACAATCATTTTGGTATTTGAAGTTTTTTAATTTGACTTCTATCAAAGGAAGAAAACTAAAAGGAATGTAATTGAAAAATAATTCTGAAAATTTTTTGGTTTGCTGCATTTTTTCCAGTCAACACAAATGGTCTATTGAGTGGAGTGACAAGCTGCCAGCACCCCAAGTACAGAGCTTCCCGTCAGTAGCATTCCCGTTGGCAGAGCTGTGCCCGAAACCCTTGAGAATGCATTAGACACTTAGACGAAATGTATCCCTTCCAAAGACCCAAAGTCAGATGTGGCCTTAAATATTTTATAGGAAAATATTTGCAAAAAAATGTGACTTGGCAATAAATCACAAGATGGTACTCATTAAGATTACTTACTGAGAGACAGCTGAAATAAAGATCCAACCTCAGAATATTTTGGAGTCATGAAAAAAGTCTATTGAGAGATAGATAAATGACACACACACACACACACACACACACACATATATATATATATATATAATATATGTACATAAAATCTTGTTCTTTAACTTTGCGAAGGTGAACTGTATTTGGATTGGGTAAATAAAGCCGAGGTAGCTGAACTCTGAAATCCAGGGAAGCAGAGTGACATGGGGAAGCTTATGCAGAGCCCTTCCTCTGCTTATGTTGAAACAAGAAGAACTAGGCTCCCCATCCATACTGCAATGCAGCTCTCACCTCTGCCGATAGGGGTGGATCTTTAAGAATTCCTTGCCTGTAGACAAGCCACAGTTCCCGCGGCCTTCCCTGGATCCTTCTATGGGAGGTTCTTGTTGACAAACTTATCTGGGAAATGCACACAGCCCTTTGGGCCAGCTCTCTGGGGAAATATTTATTCCCAACAAACATCCAGAAGTTTTAGGGTCCAGATGACATGGTACACTGTGCCTCTACCCCAGAGAGAATATCCTGAGTGTCCCTGCTGCCTATGGTGCTGTCTTTTTACTTACAGGCTCCATTCTGTTCACTTGGATGCCAAAGCAGATGCCAGTGGCTCCTATCATTGTCTGAGATCACTGGCCCTCAAAATATAGCTTCAGTCACCTGGAGGGCTTATTAAAGCAGGGACTGTCAGGCCTATTCCCAGAGTTTCTTATCCAGTAGGTCTGGTGGGTGGTGGTGGGAACAGTCACAGAATTTGCATTTCTAACAAGTTCCCAAGTGATGTTGATGTTGACGCTGCTGGTCCTAGGACCACACTTTGAGAACCACTGGTCTGCTTTTCATCTAAGGTGCCCCTAATTTCTCAGTTGGGATCCAATTCCAGAAGGTAGACCTTAACACACAGCCTTTTACACAAACATCTTGGAAGGATAGGATGGTATAGGTAGAGTTAGTCAGAGTCCAAAGCTATATATAAAACAGCCCTTTCATTTTATATTCAGCAGAACCTTACAATCCATTCTAGAGACCACAGAAGGCCAGGGAGTCTGGAGTGGCTCCTCTGCCCCCTCCCACTAGCTTGGGGTTCTCTCACTAAGAGGCCTTCATTATGACCCTCAGGCACCCAGGTGGCAGCTCCCTCCTTCTACAGGAAGAGCCTTTTCTCCTGGACATCCTGTCCTATCCCTCTTCCCCACAGGGCCCCAATTTTGGTTCCTTTTTTCTGCTGGGTTATGCATTGTTCCCTTCCATTGTGATATTGCAAGGCTTCAGGACCTGGGGAGTGCAAAATGGAAAAGGAGAGAAGAGATCTTCCATCTTCTCTGTCTTCAGGATGTGTTGTATACAAAAATATCAGAACTTTCATGCTGCCTCATTAACAATGCCATGGCTATACCCTGTGGTACTATGCTAAAAGAGTCTCCTTCTCTTATCTGAGTCTAAACTGTATCCAGTCCCAGGGGGAGGAGCAGTCTCGCACTTGCACAATAGTAGGTCAGTATGTTGCTAGTCTCCCTGGTAACCACTGCCTTACCCCTTTAATGAATCTTTACTCTCAGAAGCTGAGATAGTTTGGACAGGGATTTTTGTTACCCTCAGACCACACTCATAGAAGCAGTTACATTTACCTATCACTGGAGGTGGCCTACACATAGAATATATTAACCCTAAGTAATATACCATTCCCTAGCAGTGGTTCCCCAACCTGGTTGTCATCAGAATCAACAGGAAAACGTTTTTTAAAAATATGTATTCTAGGAGAGATCAAAGATGGTGGCGTGAGAGTTGAGACAGAGGCTTCCTCCTAAAACTGCATATAATATGAAAATATAATTAATACAACTAATCCTGAAAGAGCAACAGGAAAGAGGACTGCACCAAACTGCATACACCTGGAGAAAAGAATAAACCTCATGGAACAGGGTAACATACCAAAGCTGTGGCCTGGCAGGACCCAACCACTTCCCCCACCCCAGCTCACCAGCAGGAGGAAGAGAGACAGAGCAGGGAGAGAGTGGAGGCCTGGGACTGCTGAATACCTAACTCTGGAGATCTGATCTGGGAGCACAAACCTACATTTCATGGTGTTTTCATGGTACTCTTGTGATTAGGAGTTTGGAAAGCTAAGAGAGGCAGAATACCTGGAGAGACTGAAATTCCAGCCACTTGTGGAAAGCAGGGATCCATATCCGACTGCTCTGGGACAAAAGAAAGGTGGGCAGTCTGAAAGACTTCCTAACAGCAAGAGGGCTGCTAAAGAGGCAAGGATTGTACAAAGCTTACTGCTCAGGAGAGAGGACAGGTAGACAAAATTGTCTGGGTGCACTCTGCCCAGCAGGTTGGGAGCTTTGCCATACAGACTCTCATATTTAAGAAGGAAAAAGAAATTGTCGTCCTCAGACAATCTTGAGGTGCTCCAGCTCCCTGGCTCGCTACACAGCTCCAAGGACCCCCCTACCCCCCACCCCCATGATACGTTGCCCACTGCACCTTTCTCCCGGCCAGCCACACCTGGCTCGCAAACCCTAACCTGGCATTAGGCCAGCCAGAGGGAATATCTGTCTACAGCAACTACAAACGCAAAGCATAGAGGCTTATACCTGTGTGCTCAGCCCACTGGTTCTGGCAGTGGAGACAGGCATAGCACCTGGGAAGCAGGAAACAGCATTTTCCTCCCCACAGTCACCAATACCACTCCCCTGCGACCCCTGACATTGCTTCAGGGGCTGAGCAACTCCAGAGTGTAGAGCTTCTGGGCACTAGAGGGTGCCATATACAAATATGAAACGCCAAAGGAACTTGGTTCAAAGTACAATTATGAATACAACACCTGAGAAAAATTCAAATGAAATTGACCTCATGAATCTGCCTGAAAGGGATTTCAAAATAAAAATCATTAACATGCTCATGGAGGTAAAGAAAAATATTCAAGAACTCAGGGATAAATTCCAGTCAGAGATCCAATCATTACGGAACACAGTATCAGAAATGAAACATACAATGGAAAGTTTTAAAAGCAGATTAGATATAGTGGAGGAGATGATAAATGAAATAGAAATTAGAGAAGAGGAATACGAAGAAGCTGAGGCACTGAGAGAAAAAAGGACCTCTAAGAATGAAAGAATATTGGGAGAACTGTGTGACCAATCCAGACGGAACAATATTCACATTATAGGGGTACCAGAAGAAGAAGAGAGAGAAAAAGGGATAGAAAGTGTCTTTGAGGAGGTAGTTGCTGTAAACTTCCCCAATCTGGGGAAGGAGATAGTCTCTCAAGCCATGGAGGTGCACAGATCTCCCAACACAAGGGACCCAAGGAAGACAACACCAAGACATATAGTAATTAAAATGGCAAAGATCAAGGATAAGGACAGACTATTAAAAGCAGCCAGAGAGAGAATAAGATCGCATACAAAGGAAAGCCCATCAGGCTATCATCAGACTTCTCAGCAGAAACCTTACAGGCCAGAAGGGAATGGCATGATGTATTTAATGCAATGAAGCAGAAGGGCCTCGAACCAAGAATACTTTATCTGGCAAGGTTATCATCTAAATTTGAAGGAGGGATTAAACAATTTCCAGATAAGCAAAAGCTGAGAGAATTTACCTCCCATAAACGGTCTCTACAGTGTGTTTTGGAGGGACTGCTATAGATAGAAGTGTTCCTAAGGTTTAATAGCTGTCAGCATAGGTAATAAAACCACAATAAAGAAGGTAGAACAGTTAACTACTAAGCAAATGCAAAATTAAATCAACTACCCCCAAAGTCAATCAAGGGATAGACAAACAGTACAGAATATGATACCTAATATATAAAGAACAGACGAGGAAGAAAAAGGAGAAAAAAGAACCTTTCAACTGTGTTTGTAATAGCATATTAAGTGAGTTAGGTTAGACTCTTAGATAGTAAGGAAGTTACCCTTGAACCTTTGGTAACCACAAATCTAAAGCCTGCAATGGCAATAAGTACATAACTATTGATAATCACCCTAAATGTAAATGGTCTGAATGCACCAATCAAAAGACATATATAGTCGCTGAATGTTTAAAAAAACAAGACCCATCTATATGCTGCCTACAAGAGACTCACTTCAAACCCAAAGACATACACAGACTAAAGTGAAGGGATTGAAAAAGATATTTCATGCAAATAATAGGGAGAAAAAAGCAGGAGTTGCAGTTCTTGTATCAGACAAAATAGACTTCAAAACAAAGAAAGTCATAAGAGACAAAGAAGAACATTACATAATGATAAAGGGGTCAATCCAACAAGAAGAAACAGCCATATAAATATCTATGCACGCAACACAGGAGCACCTACATATGTGAAACAAATACTAACAGAATTAAAAGGGGAAATAGAATGCAATGCATTCATTCTAGGAGACTTCAACACTCAACTCACTCCAAAAGACAGATCACGAGACAGAAAATAAGTAAGGAGACAGAAGTACTGAACAACACATTAGAACAGATAGACCTAACAGACATCTACAGAACTTTATACCCAAAAGCAGTAGAATACACATTCTTCTCAAGTATTCATGGAACATTTTCAAGAATAGATCATATCCTAGGCCACAAAAAGAGCCTCAGTAAATTAAAAAAGATCAAAATCGTACCAACAAGTTTCTCAGACCACAAAGGTACGAAACTAGATATAAATTATGCAAAGAAAATGAAATATTCCCAAAACACATGGAGGCTTCACAACATGCTCCTAAATAACCAATGGATCAATGACCAAATAAAAACAGAGATCAAGCAATATACAGAGACAAATGATAACAGTAATTCAACACCACAAAATCTGTGGGATGCAGCAAAGGCCATGCTAAGAGGAAAGCATATTGCAATACAGGCCCACCTCAGGAAAGAAGAACAATCCCATATGAGCAGTCTAAACTCACAATTAACGAAACTAGAAAAAGAAGAATAAATGAGACCCAAAGTCAGTAGAAGGAGGGACATAATAAAGATTAGAGCAGAAATAAATAAAATCGAGAAGAATAAAACAATAGAAAGAATCAATGAAAGCAGGAGCTGGTTCTTCGAAAAAAGAAACAAAATAGATAAACCCCTGGCCAGACTTATCAAGAAAAAAAAGAGAGTCTACACACATAAACAGAATCAGAAATGAGAAAGGAAAAATCACTACGGACACAACAGAAATACAAAGAATTATTAGAAAATACTATGAAAAATTATATGCTAACAAACTAGATAACATAAAAGAAACGGACAGCTTTCTAGAAAAATACAACCTTCCAAGGCTGGCCCAGAAGGAAACAAAATCTGAACAGACGAATTACCAGCAATGAAATTGAATTGGTAATCAAAAACCTACCTAAGAACAAAATGCCCGAACCAGATGGCTTCACCGCTGAATTTTATCAAACATTTAGTGAAGACCTAATACCCATCCTCCTTAAAGTTTTCCAAAGAGTAGAAGAGGGAATACTTCCAAACTCATTCTGTGAGGCCAGCATCACTCTAATACAAAAACCAGGCAAAGACACCACAAAAAAAGAAAATTACAGACCTATATCCCTGAAGAACATAGATGCAAAAATACTCAACAAAATATTAGCAAACCAAAAAAAAAAATACATCAAAAAGATCATCCATCATGATCAAGTAGGATTTATTCCAGGGATGCAAGGATGGTACCACATTTCAAATTCCATCAACATCATCCACCACATCAACAAAAAGAAGGACAGAAACCACACACACGATCATCTCCATAGATGCTAAAAAAGCATTCAACAAAATTCAACACCCATTCATGATAAAAACTCTCAACAAAATGGGTATAGAGGGCAAGTACCTCAACATAATAAAGGCCATATATGACAAAGCCACAGACAACATTATACTTAACAGTGACAAGTTGAAAGTGTTTCCTTTAAGATCGGGAACAAGACAAGGATGCCCACTCTCCCTACTGTTATTCAACATAGTACTGGAGGTCCTAGTCACGGCAATCAGACAAAACAAAGACATACAAGGCATCCAGATTGGTAAAGAAGAAGTCAAATTGTCACTATTTGCAGATGACATGATATTGTACATAAAAAACCCTAAAGAATCCACTCCAAAACTAGTAGATCTAATATCTGAATTCAGCACAGTTGCAGGATACAAAATTAATATGCTGAAATCTGTGGCATTCCTATATACTAACAATGAAGTAGCAGAAAGAGAAATCAGGAAAACAATTCCATTCACAATTGCATCAAAAAGAATAAAATACCTAGGAATAAACCTAACCAAGGAAGTGAAAGACCTGTACTCTGAAAACTACAAGACACTCATGAGAGAAATTAAAGAAGATACCAATAAATGGAAACACATCCCATGCTCATGGATAGGAAGAATTAATATTGTGAAAATGGCCATCTTGCCTAAAGCAATCTACAGATTTAATGTAATTCCTATCAAAATACCAACAGCATTCTTCAATGAACTACAGCAAATCATTCTAAAATTCATATGGAACCACAAAGATCCCGAATAGCCAAAGCAATCCTGAGAAGGAAGAATACAGCTGGGGGGATTATGCTCCCCAACATCAAGCTCTACTACAAAGCCACAGTACCAAGACAATTTTTGACTGGCACAAGAACAGACCCATAGCCCAATGGAACAGACTAGAGAGTCCTGATATAAACCCAAGCATATATGGTCAATTAATATATAATAAAGGAGCCAGGGACATACAATGGGGAAATCACAGCCTCTTCAACAGCTGGTGTTGGCAAAACTGGACAGCTACATGCAAGAGAATGAAACTGGATTATTGTTTAACCTCATTCACAAAAGTAAACTCGAAATGGATCAAAGACCTGAATGTAAGTCATGAAACCATAAAACTCTTAGAAGACAACAAAGGCAAAAATCTCCTGAATATAAGCATGAGCAACTTCTTCCTGAACGCATCTCCTCGAGCCATGGAAACAAAAACAAAATGAACTCATGGGACTACATGAAACTAAAAAGCTTCTGTGTGGCGAAGGACACCATCAACAGAACAAGAAGGCATCCTACAGTATGGAAGAATGTATTTGTAAGTGACATATCTGACAAGGGGTTGATATCCAAAATATATAAAGAACTCACACATCTCAACACCCAAAAAGCAAATAACCCAATTAAAAAATGGGCAGAGGATATGACAGACAATTCTCTAAAGAAGAAATTCAGATGGCCAACAGACACATGAAAAGATGCTCCACATCGCTAATTATCAGGGAAATGCAAATTAATACCACAATGAGATATCACCTCACACCAGTAAGCATGGCCAACATAGAAAAGACTAAGAACAACAAATGCTGGCGAGGATGTGGAGAAAGGGGAACCCTCCTACACTGCTGGTGGGAATGTAAACTTGTTCAACCATTGTGTAAAGCAGTATGGAGGTTCCTCAAAAAACTCAAAATAGAAATACCATTTGACCCAGGAATTCCACTCCTAGGAATTTACCCAAAGAATACAAGTTCTCAGATTCAAAAAGACATATGCACCCCTATGTTTATCACCACACTATTTATAATAGCCAAGATATGGAAGCAACATAAGTGTCCATCAGTAGATGCATGGATGAAGAAGAGGTGGTACATAGACACAGTGGAATGCTATTCAGCCATAAGAAAGAAACAAATCCTACCATTTGCAACAACGTGGATGGAGCTGGAGGATATTATGCTCAGTGAAATAAGCCAGGCGATGAAAGACACGTGCCAAGTGATTTCCCTCATTTGTGGCATATAACAATGCAGCAAAATTGAAGGAACAAAATAGCAGCAGACTCAGAGACTCCAAGAAGGAACTAGTGGTTACCAAAGGGGAGGGGTGTGGGAGGGTTTGTGGGGAGAAGGAGATTGAGGTGTATTATGTTTAGTTCACATGGTGTGGGGGTCAAGGGGAAAACAGTGTAGAACAGAGAAGGCAAACAGTGAATCTGTGGCATCTTAGTACACTGATGGACAGTGACTGCCTTGGGGTATGGGTGGGGACTTGATAATATGGATAAATGTAGTAAACACATTGTTTTTTCATGTGAAACCTTCATAAGAGTGTATATCAATAATACCTTAATGAAAAAAAAAGTCAACAAAGCAAAGTAAGTTTTCATACACTCTGCATAGAGTAACAGAGCGGGCCTTTCTAAGATAAGACATGCATGGATGCTTATTCTGAGGCTTTTATGTGGTTTTGGCAGGGCAGAGAGGTCCTTGATTGACAGCTGTCAGCTCTCTAGGCTTGTTCTCACTGGTGAAAAGGGGACATGGACTGTGCTGTGTCTGTGTTTCTGATGTTTCTTATCCTGGAGACCCTGGACATTTCCTGAGTCACTCTTGGACCCTGTGGCTTCATCTGGTTAACTTTTTGAGTCATTTCTGGCTTTCCGACTGGCTGTATTTGATCAACTCCCTGAGTTATCTTTGGGGGGCCCTTTTTCCTTTTCATTCTGCTCATTTCTGTCTTTCTGTCTAACAAAACTGCACAAATGAAAATACCCAACACATGCCAGGAACATGACCATCCCTCAGCAAATGCTCTTGTTTTTTTTTCTACATTGCTTTGGATATCCTGAATTACATTTGATTGATTGATTGATTTGTGCATTGATCAGATTTTTGTCTTGTCAGTCTGTCAAATAAGCACAAAAACAGATAGATGAACTTGTATGCTCAGTGGGACCAAACAAGGAAACATTTGTCAGTTTTTAAGACAGGGGTTCCCAAGAAGCTAGTTTCCCATTGAATAGAGACATAAAAGCAGAAGAGGAATGTGAGGTATTCCATATGCTGAGGATGATACTGCTAAGACTAAATAGAGCTGGCATCTGTGAGACATGCAAAGATTTTTTATTCCAGGGCCAAGGGATTCTGGAATCCAGCCCTTCCTACATGTCATTCATTCTAGAGAAATAAATATATTAGTGAATTAGGAGAATCAGGATGTCTCACTGCAGCCTTAAAATTAAATTTATAAATAAAAGTAAGAAAATGGAGCACACACTGAGCTCTTCTGGGGAATTGTTGACAAAATGTGGGACTCTACTGACAGCTAATCTGAAATGCAATTTTTCTGTTTTTTGTTCTCAAAAATAATTTTTGAATTCATATTTTAATATACTGTTTTTGGAATGTTTTATTTCCCTCAAGAATGAAGGGAGTAGTGACTCTATAGCATCTCACTACGCTGATGGACAGTGACTGTAATGGGGTTGGTGGGGGGGACCTGATGAAGGGGTAGTTTAATAACCATAATATTGCTCATGTAATTGTAGATTAATGATAATAAAATAAATTATATTAATAAAAAAACAGATAAAAGAATGAAGGGATTCTTTGAAAAGAATTATGTGCAAAAATTAGCTGGGTGGTTTGCAATAATTTACAATGGACATTTATATTCAGTGGCAGTAGTTTAAAATGTAACATTTGCCTTATCATTCAATTCCCATTACTTCAAGGATACCTCAGACTAAACCTCATGAGCAAGTTAAGGAATAAGGTTCTGATTTTCTAATGAGAAACTGAAAATAATAATGAGATTTATTATCAGATTAGAATCATAAGATCGTGAACAGAGGAAGGAGCAAAGTTGAGATTTTAGTCTCCATGTTCCATGCTCCAACCACATAGGAATAGTATCCAAGAGAAATTTCTCATGATTTCTGTGAAGTGATATTTGCAGCTATTTTCCTGGTGTACGTTAATTTCATGGAAATAAATCGCAAGGATGAATGACCCTATCTAAAGTAGAAAAATGCTGACAGGCTGTGTCTTAAATATATACATCCTCCTAGGGAAAATTTCAACCAGGAATTGAGCATGTAAGCATTAAAAGAATATTTAAAGAAACTATTGATATGAGAAAATTTATTTTGTAAGTGCAAGACTAGATATTAACAACAGAACATAGTGAAAATCTAAGCTTCCCAAAACAAAAGGCAGAAAAGATCCCCTCACATAACCTCTGTTACTCATCATTTCCAATTCCCCCATAGCTATAGAGTGTTCTTTCAGGTTAACTTTTTTTTTGTATGTAAAGAAACTTTTCTATATTAATTAAAATCAGCTCAAAAACCCAACAGAGGGCTTGAACATGAAGTTCACAGAGAAATACAAATGGCTTTTAAATATGAAAAATGCTTTAGGCAATTATTAAAGAAAAAATAGAAGGTTGTATAACAAATGGAATCTTACTTCACAGTTTGGCTCAGCAACAAACAATATTTATAGAGAAACAATAACCTAAATGCTGAACTTAATGTACCTGAAAGTAGCTTATTGAACAAGATAGATTGGGATGCTTTTCTCTGTCATCTCATTTTTTCAGCCCTATGGATGAAATATCAGACAATTTCTATTATTTCTCTAAGTACTTTCAGGTTTTTAATGAATAGCCTCAATTTTTTTCAAGTTATTCAAAATCCAGTGCTAATGTCAGAACACCAACCTCTTACCAACTTATACTCCTCTCCCACAGCTTGGACCTGATACAGGCCTGAAATTTGCAGTGGGCAAAACATATGGGTAAGGTTGCCAAATAAAATACAGGATGCCCAGCTAAATGTGAATTCCAGAAAGCAATGAATACTTTTAGTAGAATTATGTCCTAAATATTGTCTAGGAGGTACTTATACTAAAAAAAGTATTCATTGTTTATCTAAAATTCGAATTTAACTGGGCATCCTGTATTTTAATTTGCTAAACCTGGCAACCCTGGGTAGAGCATCAACATCGCTTTATTCCATCTTGTTCACTCTGCTGCCTCTGGCTCCTCTAGGGTTAGATGCAGACATGGAAAATGTAGAAATAAGGGGAAAAAGAGCTCGTGGCCTTCAGAGATGTATCTGCCGTGGGTACCCTCTTCATGTGTCATATGTCCAAGGCTGACTCGTAGGCACCTCTCCATCACTGGCAGTGTTGTAGCTGTGCTCTCCTTGACCTGGAAGATGTCTCATTTGGCTAACCAGTGACAGCTGTCCCCTCAGCATCTGGCTTCTGGTCGTCCATTCTTTGTAGGAGTTATTTTTCACCCTTGTAGATGGTGCTATTCAAGGGGAGCTTTCAAAAGCCACATTCTTTGCCCCACCAATACCTGGAAATGCTGGCCAACCTCGACTCTTTGTCCTGCTGCCAGCCAGCTTCTGGCCTTCAGGCCTTTTTTTTCAGTGTCAGTCAGTCACCAAGTATGTGCCTGGCCCTCCAAACTTCATAGAACAACTACCATTCTCTCTGAGGGTCCTCTTGAAATCCCCTTCACTTCGTTTAGGGTGAGTTGGGGGGAGCCCTTCTCCCATCCCGCACTGCGGGTGGGATAGGAAACAACACTGTTAACTCTTGCCAAAGCAATCCTCAACGGAAGCCGCTTCAACCTGCTAGTTAATTCTTGAGACTGCAGGTAGTCAGTGGCTAAGGATGGAAAAATCACTCTGGGGCCACCTGATTTGCAAGCCCTGCATGGATTGTCTAGTTAGAATGTAGAGGCTCTTAGTACCCATTGTTCTCAGCTTTGGAGTCTCAATTCAATCTTAGAGACTTAAAAAATCTATTTTAGCACTCTATTACATAACTTAAAATGATTATATAATATTGTGAAGATGACAAGAGAAGTGTATGTGTGTGTGTGTGTGTGTGTGTGTGTGTGTGTGTAGGGGTAGGATTGTCATAAATCAAAACCCTCATTTATCATAACAGGAAGGCAGAAGAGAGTGTCTAAAACTGATAAATCAAGAAGTAACAGTCTTACTTAGAAATATAGAGATAAATACCAGAAGGGAGATCCAAGTAACTGAAAATGTGTGGCTTCGGGGAATGAGACTGGGGGCTGAAGATCAGTGGAGAAAAACGCTGCTGTATTTCATTATCATTTTGTACTAATTTTTAAACAATGTATTGCTTCGATTATAAGAAATATGTAAATAAATTTTGCCAAAACCACAACAAAATGATGCAGTCATTAAGAAGAATGAAGCAGATCTATGTAATAATGCTAGCTAATACTGAGGTAGTATTTGGTGGGTATCAGGCATAGTCTAAATTCTGGGAGTATATTGATCCATGTATATTTGTTTGCTAGGGCTGCCATAACAGATTTCTACAAGGAGGTGCCTTAAAACAACAGAAATGTATTTTCTCACAGTTCTGGAGGCTAGAAGTCAGAAATTGAGGTGTCTGCAGGGCCATGCTTGCTCTGAAACCCACAGGAGAGGATCCTTCCTTGCCTTTTGCAGCTTCTAGTAGCCCCAGACGTTCCTTGCCTTGCAGCAGCCCACCTCCCATCTTCAAATGGCATTCTCTCTATGTGTGTGTCTGTGTCTGTGTCCAAACTTTCCCTTTTGATAAGAACATCAGTCCTTTTAGATTAGGGTCCACCCTAATGACCTCATTTTACCTTGACTACCTCTAAATACCATATTTCCAAATAAGGTCATATTCTGAGGTACTAGGAGCTAGATTTCAACATTTGTTTTTTAGGGGGACACAGTTCAACTCTAACGCCATGCAAGGCCCTAGTGAGCCTAGGTATCATTATTAGTACCATTTTGCAGATGAGGAAACTGGAGCACAGAGAGATTAGGTAATGTGATAAAAAAAATACCTGGCCAATTAATGGTGGTTCTAGAATTTAAATACAGGAAGTCTGGCTTCCAAATCCTGTGCTCTTTGCCACAAGCCCACACTCTCTGTATATTAAGGGCACAAAAACAAGGTGAGAGCAATGTGTACAGCATGCTGGCATTTGAATTCGAACAAAATGAGGGACAATTATTACATGCATTCTTACGTATGCCCAGTACATCTTTGGGAGAGTGCCCAAGAAACGACAGCAGTGTCACCTCCAGGGAAGAGAACTGGGGGCAGGGAAGTGAGCCTTTTCTTTAATATATATTCTTTTAACACTTTGAAGTCTCCTGGAGGTGGCTTTGTTTGTTTACCACATGTAGAAATTAATTTAAAATATTTAAATTAAAAATGAAAGCAAGAGGACTGTCCTTTCATTAATGTATCCTCCCAGATAACAGGGGTTACTTGGCTAATATTTTATAGAAATATGTAAGGAATATGTTTGGGGTGAAATGATCATAGCATTATTTGCTAGACAATCTCTTAGAGAAAGATAGTTACTTTAAAGAAGTGTTTTGATAGCTAGAGATCTTTGGATAGAATTTTAAATAGTGGAATAGTATGCAGCCATTACACTACATTTATGTAGAGTTTTTTTAATGATAATGGGAAATATTCTTATAAAATAAACTTGTGTAGGTAGATCTTAAGCTCTCTTCAAAAACAATGCTGAGTAGAAAAGGCTAGAAGGACATAGACCTAAATATTAACCACGGTTATTTTGGGTGAGGGTGAAAGAATTATGGATGTTTATTTTCTCTTTGCACTACTTTTTGTTTCATTGACGTCTGAAGATAGAACTTAAAACATTTATTACAATGTGCTAGTAGCAAGGATGTAGAGAAAGGGGAACCCTCCTACACTGCTGGTGGGAATGTAAATTAGTTCAACCATTGTGGTTACTACATTCACCCATATTATCAAGTCCCCCCCGTACCCCAATTCTGTCACTGTCCATCAGGAATTCCACTCCTAGGAATTTACCCAAAGAAAGCAAGATCTCAGATTCAAAAAGACATATGCCCCCTATGTTTATCACATCACCATTTACAATAGCCAAGAAATGGAAGCAACATAAGTGTCCATCAGTAGATGAATGGATAAAGAAGAGGTGGTACATATATACAGTAGAATACTATTCAGCCATGAGAAGAAAACAAATCCTGCCATTTGCAACAACATGGATGGAACTAAAGGGTATTAATGCTCAGTGAAATAAGCCAGGTGGAGAAAGACAAGTGCCAAATGATTTCCCTCATTTGTGGAGTATAACAACGAAGCAAAACTGAAGGAACAAAACAAAGAAGACTCACAGACTCAAAGAAGGGGCTAGTGGTTACCAAAGGGGAGGGGTGCGGGAGGGTGGGTGGGGAGGGTGGGAGAATGGGATTGAGGGGTATTATGTTTAGTACACATGGTGTGGGGAATCACGGGGAAAACAGTGTAGCACAGAGAAGGCAAACAGTGAATCTGTGTCATCTTACTACACTGATCAACAGTGACTGAATTGGTGGGGGGGACTTGATAATATGGGTGAATGTAGTAACCACAATGTTTTTCATGTGAAACCTTCATAAGAGTGTATATCAATGATACCTTAATAAAAAAGAAATGTCCTAGTAGTGTTTCTGGTGAGCTGGAGCCATTCCCACAGCAACTGACACTGAATGACCCAAAGAGATTATAATGACGAGATGAGTGTGTGTGCCTCAGAGGTTTCCCCCCTTCAAGGTCAGTCTAGGAGTCCATTTTCCCATGTAGGCACTTCTACTCTTATGCTCCAACTTTTCCTAATTGATTCCTCAACAGGATGTTTTAAAAAGAGAACCAAAGATGTAGGGTGTTCCATTATTCTTGGAGCTATATCAGGATTGTTTTCTTTCAGCTGGCTGCAGGATATAACTTTGTCCTACAGGCCAAGCCTTAGCTGACCAGTGGTGGGGCCGTTACTTAAGGCTATGTGCACTGCACAACTCAAGGGTGTCATTCACATAGACAGCGTCTCCTAGTGAGTACATGGGAGCTGCCCTCATCATAACACTTACCTGGTTTCCTGGAGAGGTTTGGACTTTACCCTCACATATCACCGTAATGCTGAAATAACATAACCCTGTGATAGCTCTTAGCTTACCTTCACCACCCAGGGTATTTGCCTGCATGTTGGGCCTCCCTGGTGCCAGACATCATTAAAACATCCTCAGCCCAGAGCTGGGCTAATTCTCTGGGGAGCTGGGGATCAGGCCCTCAGGTCTGAGTCACTAGCCACATCCCTTCTTGGCTTGCATTCTAGAAAGGATTTTTGTGACATTCTCAAGGATGGTTACATCAAACTAAAATAAAGCCTACTGTGAAGTAAGGCAAGAGCCCTTCAGGGACTGGAAACGCTGATTTTGAGTCCTTCCTTCTGATCAGGTTGGGAGGCTGCACTCAGCCCTAGTCATTCTAATAACCAGAGAGATTTACATAACACTTTGAAGTCTACAAAGAGCTGCTGACATCCAGGTCATTAAATGGAACAGAAAAGTAAATTTCAGAAAAGTATTGTGTGCTTAATCCCATTTATTTTATGATAATAATAAATCAGTATGATCCTAAATATATAAAGAGGTGTTGGGAGAAAGTTCACTTAAATATTATCAGTGGTTATTTCTGGGTGGTAGAATTTGGTGCAGTTTTTTTTTAACTTTTCTTATTGTAATTCTCAGTCTTACAAGAACTTTCTTTAAACCATAAGCATGAATTATATTTATAGACTCAAAACAAAAAAATTATCTTTCTAAAGAGCAATTATACATGTCTCTTTTGATATGTGTATAACCTTATGCAGGTTAACTACCTTTGTTCCTTAGTTTCCTCCATTAGAAAATGGAAGTAGAAATAGTTCCTACTTTATGAGACAGTGAGGATGAAATAGGTTATACATATGCAAAATTCCTAGAACAGTGCTAAAAACATTTAAATGCTCATAATATTATTATTTTGGTAGTAGTCATGGTTGGTCTTAATTTTGTTATTATAACCCCATGTTAGGTTATGCATCAGCAGGACAAGAATTACCCAGAACAAAAAAAACCCAATTATTTTGGCAAGGCCATGAGATAAGTTAGTGATAGTTGAAAAGAAAGACATAACTATGCTGACATATGTCCACTGAGAGCCAAGTGGTCTAACATATTAGTAACTGATAGTTAGTTTGCTACTATTAGATATCAGGGGGTAAAAATGCTTCAGTCAGTTAACCTTCTAGGAGATAACTTTCCAAGAAAATATAGTGATTTTTAGCTTGATGAACTTCAAAGAAATGTATAAAGGTCATAATGAGACAAAAACTTCTTTATGAAACACCTTTACAGCATAGCAGCTCAGTCTGTTTCATCAAAATAGACCCTTTCAGAATGTGGCAGGGACAGTGGGGCGGTGTTGTATATATTAACCCCCTGGGTTTTATTTGCATTGGGGATCTCTGCTTGGCATGTGTGTGTTCTGAAAGGCCCAGAAAGTTAATGGTTTGTAAATGTGCACAGTTCAGGGCATCAGGCTGAGCCCCGGGAGTCTAACCCTGAAATAATTGCTCTGAAGCTGTCCCTAATTCAACTCCTGGCTCAATACCTCTGGCCCCTGCCTTCTAGGGATGAGGGCACCTAGACTTGAATCCCTGGTCCAGGTTTTTCATCTGATGACAACTGATGGAGGATGTGATGTAGCAGCAAAGGTATGTCATCATTCAGGCTGATTTGAACCAGCGACCAAGTGAAGCAACCAGTGTGTCCCTACTGACAGTGATAAACTCCTGCGCAAAGCCACCTATCCCTTAAAGATGAACAACAACAGAGATTCTTTATCATTCCACTTAGAGGAATTCTGTGCTTAAAATTCTACGGTATATGTAAGCACTTTTCACTAGCAATGTCATGGCTGAAAAGAGGAATTATTGTCAGCAGCATAAATAGATAATGATTATGAACCCTGCCACAAGAAGGGCTTCTTCTGGCAGATGAATCGCTTTGTCGCCTACTGTCACCCCATGACAAAAGTAAGACACTAGGGGCACTTAGAGAAAACAGACCAATACAGACTCTTCAAAAGGGGGAATAAAAACCATTGCATATGCACATATCAGTAATTATAAAATAAAACATCCGGAAGTAATTTTTAGCTTAGTGACCTGCATGTGCAGGCTCAATATTAAAATAATTTTCCTTATTTACACCATAGTGCGAGTCAAAGGGATTACTTAGAAAATGATTGGAGTCTGATCTAATATAGACCATGGAAAAAGCCCCAAGCCTCCACTCCCATAGCAATACAGAAATTATTTTGACCTTGAAGGGTTTTAGAGCAGTTATACCAATGACCACCTGGGTCAATAAAAGAAAAATCTCTAATGATTTGAGTCACACAGCTTCTTGAGGTGGTTTCCAAGATAAACAAGTTGCAAAACATTTGCTTGTCAGTATTTGTAGGCTACTGAGCTGACTCCCAAGAGTTTGAAGGAAAATGATCCTCTGAGAGCTAAAGTATAAAATAAAAACATAATGGGTTGAAATGGAAATATTCAAATCACCTTAAAGAAAGAGAATGCTACCCAGGCAGGGCTTGGCTATCCTAGAAAAAGCATGGAGGGAAATACAGGCATTTTCCAGCGAAAGGGCACTGCATAGGGGAACAGGAATCTTAGCCAAAGGCTTTTGAATCTTGACTATTTTTTTGCCTGGAAATGCCATTGTCCATGTCAGGCTAGAAGCAGATTTTCACCAAGTGACCATAAATGTTCAGATTCTGAGATAAGAACCTCCTTAATGTGAGCTGGATATATCATGCTAGGTGTACCCCACACCATTAAACATTCAATTAATCCCACTCTTGTTCTCATTCTATGTTTATGAGCAATCTCTTGATTACTCTGGCTTCCCAAGTCAGTGTACCGAGAGAGAAATTTTGAATAGAGACTGGACATCATGGATTCCCATTGTAACAGTTATCTTTGATGTTTTAAATGAATTTAATTGTTATACAACGTGACTATAGGGAGGAAATGGGATGCCTATACCCACTTAGGTATTCCAGTCCATAATCTCTATTATGTTTTAATTTTGTACGTTAAGTTTCAGTGGGCACCCTCTTTTCCTGGTTCTTAGAGAATGACTTCTTTGTAGCGTGCTTCCAGAAGGCATGTCTGGAAGATGACTTTCAGTAAATTGATGCACTGGTGTTTTGGTTTTATATCTAAACTCATATGCCTGGTTAAGGTGTGTATAATTGACAAAACTAGGCTTCTAAACCAATAAGACCAAGGACCACCCAGCAGACCATGGGAAATTACCAAAGGTAACAGGTGTCACCTGAGGCCTCCTGAGAAATAGATTGCCTTCCCTGGGAAAACATTTACCTCTAAGTGAGCAATTCATGCCCCTCTTCTTTTTCTACATAAATCTCGGACTATAGATGAGCTTATTCGTCTTAATGGGATTATTTGAGACAAACTAGCAAAAAGTTGAGATATAGCTATTCAAAACAGTGAATTTGGCTTTTGAGTAATTGACCTGAGACTGTTCTTTTGGTAATAATTAGCTACTAGGACCAAATGCCCATTAAGACCACTGTTAAATCATGACAAATCCACATGTGTAATCTGCCTGTAAGAGAGTGTTTGTCTTTCTATTCTGCATAGTAGGAAGTTATACATCCAGCTCACCCAAAAGTAGTAAAAATGTTATTATGCTCTAGATTAAGTCTAAGTTTAAAGGAGGAGAGGCTAAAACACATCCAGTTTTATCCCATTAGAGATTATTGACTGATCTATCAAGAGACCTTTCCTATTCTAACTCCCAAGGTGGTTTATGGTGTAGGCTTTTATGAGCATCGCTGGTCAGGGGTCATGCAACTTATCTTGGACCCATCTGAGGTCCATAAAGTCACAGCCCAAGGAGAAGCCTATAAAGAACCACTATTTATGTTGTTCTGACAGATTTTTCTTAAAAGTAGTAATGAATCTAATAGTAGTTTATGGAAGAATAATTATACTTAAAACCCCTGGCTCCTCAGGTAAGTACTGGCCTGAAAACCCCAGACTTACATTTATAAAGTAAAAACAGGCCACCTTCTGCCTACAACATAAATAAACAGGCAAAAAAAACTGTTCCATTTTTAAAAATTAAGCTTTGTTTTGAGATAGTTACAGATTCATGTGCAGTTCTAAGAAATAATATAGAGAGATCCTGTGTCCCTTTACCCAGTGTTCCCTAATGGTAACATATTGTAAAACTATAGTACAAGATCACAACTTGGATATTGACACTGATACAGTCAAGATAGGAAACATTTCCATCACCACAGGGTTACATAAAAGCCTTTCCAAAGCCACACCCACTTCTTCCTATTCCCATCACTCCCTAACTCCTGGCAACCACTAATCTAGTCTCCATTTCTGTAATTTTGTCATTTCAAGAGTGTTATGTAAGTGGAATCATACACTCTGTAACCTTTGGGGGTTGGATTTTGTCACTCAGTATAATCTTCTGAAGATTCAACTAGGTTGTTGCATCTATCAATAGTTGGTTCCTTTTTATTGCCGAGTAGTATTCCACAGTATTGATGTATCACAGTTTGTTTAACCATTCATCCACTGAAAGACAAATAGGCTGTTTTCCAATTTGGGGCTGCTATAAACATTTGTGTACAGTTTTTGTGTGAACAAAAGTTTTAATTTCTCTGGGGTAAATGTCCAGGAGTACAATTGCTGGTAGTTGCATCTTTTGTTTTTTAATAAACGGCCAACTGTTTTCTAGAGTGACTGTACCATTTTGCATTCCCACCAGCAATATACAAGTGACCCAGTTTCTCCATATCCTTGCCAGATTTGGTATGGTCATTATATTAGATATTTTGATGGGTATTAGTGATAACTCGTGGTCTTAATTTGCATTTCTGTAATGGGTAATGATATTATTATTGTATTTTATTTTATATAATTTATTTTGGTATCATTAATCTACAATTACATGTGCAATATTATGGTTATTAAACTACCAACAGTCACTGTCCATCAGCATAGTGAGATGCTATAGAATCACTACTTGTCTTCTCTGAGTTGTACAGCCCTCCCCGTACCCCCCCAACATTACATCTGCTAATTGTAATGCCCCTTTTTCCCTCTTATCCCTCCCTTCCCACCCATCTTCCCCAGTCCCTTTTCCTTTGGTAACTATTAGTCCGTTCTCGGGTTCTGTGAGTCTGCTGCTGTTTTGTTCCTTCAGTACTTTTTCTTTGTTCTTATACTCCACATATGAGTGAAATCATTTGATACTTGTCTTTTTCGGCTTGGCTTATTTCACTGAGCATAATACCCTCTAGCTCCATCCATGTTGTTGCAAATGGTAGGATTTGTTTTCTTCTTATGGCTGAATAATATTCCATTGTGTATATGTACCACATCTTCTTTATCCAGTCATCTACTGATGGACACTTAGGTTGCTTCCATTTCTTGGCTATTGTAAATAGTGCTGCGATAAACATAGGGGTGCATCTGTCTTTTTCAAACTGGGCTGCTGCATTCTTAGGGTAAATTCCTAGGAGTGGAATTCCTGGGTTAAATGGTATTTCTATTTTGAGTTTTTTGAGGAACCTCCATACTGCTTTCCACAATGGTTGAACTAATTTGCAGTCCCACCAGCAGTGTAGGAGGGTTCCCTTTTCTCCACATCCTCGCCAACATTTGTTGTTGTTTGTGTTTTGGATGTTGGCCATCCTCACTGGTGTGAGGTGATATCTCATTGTGGTTTTAATCTGCATTTCTCTGATGATTAGCGATGTGGAGCATCTTTTCATGTGCCTGTTGGCCATCTGAATTTCTTCTTTGGAGAAGTGTCTATTCATGTCCTCTGCCCATTTCTTAATTGGATTATTTGCTTTCTGTTTGTTAAGGTGCATGAGTTCTTTATATATTTTGGATGTCAACCCTTTATCAGATACGTTTTTTATGAATATATTCTCCCATACTGTAGGATGTCTTTTTGTTCTACTGATGGTGTCCTTTGCTGTACAGAAGCTTTTCAGCTTGATATAGTCCCACTTGTTCATTTTTGCTTTTGTTTCCCTTGCCCGGGGAGATATGTTCATGAAGAAGTCGCTCATGTTTATGTCCAGAGATTTTTGCCTATGTTTTTTTCTAAGAGTTTTATGGTTTCATGACTTACATTCAGGTCTTTGATCCACCTTGAGTTTACCTTTGTGTATGGGGCTAGACAGTAGTCCAGTTTCATTCTCTTACATGTAGCTGTCCAGTTTTTCCAACACCAGCTGCTGAAGAGGCTGTCATCTCCCCATTGTATATCCAAGGCACTTTTATCAAATATTAATTGACTGTATATGTTTGGGTTAATGTTTGGATTTTCTATTCTGTTCCACTGGTCTGTGGGTCTGTTTTTGTGCCAATACCAAATTGTCTTGATTACTGTGGCTTTGTAGTAGAGCTTGAAGTCAGGGAGCGTAATTCCCCCTGTTTTATTCCTCCTTCTCAGGATTGCTTTGGCTATTCGGGGTCTTTTGTGGTTCCATATGAATTTTAGAATTATTTGTTCCAGTTCATTGAAGAAAGCTGTTGGTAGTTTGATAGGGATTGCATTGAATCTGTAGATTGCTTTAGGTAGTATAGCCATTTTGACAATATTTATTCTTCCTAGCCAAGAGCATGGGATGCATTTCCATTTGTTAGTGTCCTCTTTAATTTCTCTTAGGAGTGTCTTGTAGTTTTCAGAGTACAGGTCTTTCACTTCCTTCGTTAGGTTTATTCCTAGGTATTTTATTCTTTTTGATGCAATTGTGAATGGAATTGTTTTTCTGATTTCTCTTTCTGTTAGTTCATCATTAGTGAATAGGAAAGCAACAGATTTCTGTGTGTTAATTTTGTATCCTGCAACTTTGCTGAATTCAGATATTAGTTCTAGCAGTTTTGGAATGGAATCTTTAGGGTTTTTTATGTACAGTATCATGTCATCTGCAAATAGTGACAATTTGACTTCTTCTTTACCAATCTGGATGCCTTGTATGTCTTTGTTTTGTCTGATTGCTGTGGCTAGGACCTCCAATACTATGTTGAATAACAGTGAAGAGAGTGGGCATCCCTGTCTTGTTCCCGATCTTAGATGAAAAGCTTTCAGCGTCTCGCCGTTAAGTATGATGTTAGCTGTGGGTTTGTCATATATAGCCTTTATGATGTTGAGGTACTTGCCCTCTATACCCATTTTGTTGAGAGTTTTAATCAGGAATGGATGCTGAATTTTGTCAAATGCTTTTTCAGCATCTATGGAGATGATCATGTGGTTTTTGTTCTTCTTTTTGTTGATGTGGTGGATGATGTTGATGGATTTTCGAATGTTGTACCATCCTTGCATCCCTGGGATGAATCCCACTTGATCATGGTGTATGATCCTCTTGATGTATTTTTGAATTCGGTTTGCTAATATTTTGTTGAGTATTTTTGCATCTACGTTCATCAGCGTTATTGGTCTGTAATTTTCTTTTTTGTTGAGGTCTTTGCCCGGTTTTGGTATTAGAGTGATGCTGGCTTCACAGAATGAGTTTGGAAGTATTCTCTCCTCTTCTATTTTTTGGAAAACTTTAAGGAGAATGGGTGTTATTTCTTCTCTATATGTCTGGTAGAATTCAGAGGTGAATCCATCAGGCCCGGGGGTTTTGTTCTTGGGTGGTTTTTTGATTACCAATTCGATTTCTTCGCTGGTGATTGGTCTTTTAGTTTTTCTGTTTCTTGCTTGGTCAGTCTTGGAAGGTTGTATTTTTCTAAGAAGTTGTCCATTTCTTCTATGTTTTCCAGCTTGTTAGCATATAGATTCTCATAATATTCTCTTATGATTCTTTGTATTTCTGTGGGGTCCGTCGTGATTTTTCCTTTCTCATTTCTGATTGTGTTTATGTGTGTAGATTCTCTTTTTCTCTTAATGAGTCTGGCTAGGGGTTTATCTATTTTGTTTATTTTTTCAAAGAACCAGCTCTTGGTTTCATTGATTTTTTTCTATTGTTTTATTCTTCTGAATTTTATTTATTTCTTCTCTAATCTTTATTATGTCCCTCCTTCTGGTGACTTTGGGCCTCATTTGTTCTTCTTTTCCCAATTTCAGTAATTATGTCTTTAGGCTATTCATTTGGGAATGTTCTTCCTTCTTTGAATAGGCCTGGATTGCAATATACTTCTCTCTTAGAACTGCCTTTGCGGCGTCCCACAGAAATTGTTTCTTTGTGTTGTTGCTCTTATTAGTCTCCATATATTCTTTGATTTCTGTTTTGATTTGGTCATTAACCCATTGATTAATTAGGAGAATGTTGTTAAGTCTCCGTGTATTTGTGAGCCTTTTTGATTTCTTTCTAAGATTTATTTCTAGGTTTATACCTTTGTGATCTGAGAAGTTGGTTGGTAGGATTTCAATATTTTTTAATTTACTGAGGTTCTTTTTGTGGCCTAGTATGTGGTCTATTCTGGAAAATGTTCAATGTGCACTTGAGAAGAATGTGTACCCTGTTGCTTTTGGGTGTAGAGTTCTGTAGATGTCTGTTAGGTACATCTGATCTAGTGTGTTCAGTGCCTCTGTGTCTTTACTTATTCTCTGTCTGGTTGATCTGTCCTTTGCAGTGAGTGGTGTGTTGAAGTCTCCTAAAATGAATGCATTGCTGTCTATTTCCTCCTTTAATTCTGTTAGTATTTGTTTCACATATGCTGGTGCTCCTGTGTTGGGTGCATATATATATTTATAATGGTTATATCTTCTTGTTGGACTGACCCCTTTATCATTATGTAATGTCCTTCTGTATCTCTTGCTACTTTCTTCATTTTGAAGTCTATTTTGTCTGATATAAGTACTGGCACACCTGCTTTTTTCTCTTTGTTGTTTGCATGAAATATCTTTTTCCATCCCTTCACTTGTAGTCTGGGGATATCTTTGGGTTTGAGGTGAGTCTCTTGTAGGCACCATATAGATGGGTCTTGCTTTTTTATCTATTCTGTTACTGTGTGTCTTTTGATTGGTGCATTCAGTCCATTTACATTTAGGGTGATTATCAATAGATATATACTTATTGCCATTGCTGGCTTCTGATTCGTGGTTACCAAAGGTTCAAGGGTTGCTTCTTTACAATCTAACTTAACGTTCTTGTTTAGTTATTGTAAACCCCGTCTGATGTTTCTTTATTTCTCTCCCTTCTTATTCTTCCTCCTCCATTCTTTATATACTAGGTGTTTTATTTTTTGCCTTTAGTTAGTATTTGGATGGTCTGCTTTCTCTGCTATGATTTTATTTTCTCTGGTGACATCTTTTTAGCCTTAGGGCTGCTTCCCTCTAGAGCCGTCCGTTTAAGATATCCTATAGTGGTGGTTTATGAGAGGTAAACTCTCTCAACTTTCGTTTGTCTGGAAATTGTTTAATCCCTCCGTCATATTTAAATGATAATTGTGCTGGATACAATATTCTTGGTTCAAGGCTCTTCTGTTTCATAACGTTATGTATATCAATCCATTCTCTTCTGGCCTATAAGGTTTCTATTGAGAAGTCTGATGATAGTCTGATGGGTTTTCCTTTGTAGGTGATCTTTTTTCTCTCTCTAGCTACTTTTAATACTCTGTCTTTATCTTTGATCTTTGCTGTTTTAATTATTATGTGTTGGTGTTGTCTTCCTTGGGTCCCTTGTGTTGGGAGATCTGTGGGCTTCCGTGGACTGCGAGACTATTTCCTTCCCCAGTGAGGGAAAGTTTTCAGCAATTATTTCTTCAAAGACACTTTCTATTCCTTTTTCTCTCTTCTTCTTTTCTGGTACTCCTATAATATGAATATTGTTCCGTTTGGATTGGTCACACAGTTCTCTTAATATTCTTTCATTCCTAGAAATCCTTTTATCTCTCTCTGCCTCAGCTTCTCTGTATTCCTGTTCTCTGATTTCTATTCCATTAACAGTCTCTTGCATCTTATCCAGTCTGCTGTTAAGCCCGTTGATTGCTTGTCGAAGGGTAATGATATTATACATCTTTTCACGTAATTATTTGCCATTTTATATTCTCTTTAGTGAAATACTTCTTCATATCTTTACCCCATTTTTGAATTGGATTGTTTGGTTTTCTTTACAGTTAGAGTTTTGAGGGTTCTCTGTATATTGTAGTTACCAGTCCTTTGTTAAATATGTGGTTTGCAAATATTTTCTGCCACTGTAGCTTATCTTTTTATTTTCTTAATAGGATATTTCACAGAGAAAAATGTTTATTTTTACAAAGTCTAATTTATTATTTTTGTCCTTTTGTGGATCTTGGTTTTAGTGTCAAGGGTAACTATTCTTATCTATTTTAGAATCTGAAGATTTTCTCCTGTTTTTTTTCTAAAAGTATAACAATAAAACTGTAAAAGATTTATATTTTACATTTAAGTCTATTATTCATTTTGAATAATATTTTGTGTAAGGAGTGTTACTTCGGTTGAGGCCTATGTTTTTTGCTTATGATGACCAATGACTCCAGCACCATTTGTTAATAATGTGTATTTCTTCCAGATACCTTTTCCATCTTTGTCAAAATCAGTTAAGTATATTTGTGCAATTCTGTTTGTCAGTTCTCATCTGTTCTAAGTCTGTTCTTCTGAAATTCCACACAATTTGGATTACTGTTGTAATAATAATAAGTCTTGACATTGGGCAGACTGATTTTTCCCACTTTATTCTTCTTTATCAAAATGGCTCTAGCTGTTTTCTTCCTCTGTCTTTCCATATAAGTTTTAGAATAATCTAGTCATATCTACAAAATCTTTGTGAGATTTTGATAGAAATCTCATAAGCCTATATATCAATTTGCTGAGAATTGACTCATGTCTTCCAATCCATGAATATACTATGTCTCATTTATTATTTTTTTCATTAGTGTTTTGTAGTTGTCAGCATTCAAGCCCTATATGTGTTTTGTTAGATTTATACCTAAGAATCTCTTTTTTTTTACTGGTTTTAAATGGTATTATATTTTAAAATTTTGGTGCTCACAAGTTCAAATTGGTATAAAGAAACAATTCATTTTTATATATTTATCTTGCATCTGGCAACCTTGATGAACTCACTTATAATTTCTACTTTTTTCAGGGGTTGGGGATAAATTTCTTAGGATTTTCTATATAGGCAATCATGTTATCTACACTAGGGACAATTTTTCTTCTTCCCTTTCAAACTGTACGCCTTTTACTTCCTTTTCTTGCGTTACTGCACTGGCTAGAGCTTTCAGCATTATGTTGAATAGGAGTGGTGAAACAGACATCCTTGCCTTGTTCCTTATTTTAGGGGGAAAGCTTCAGACTTCTAACCATTAAGTATAATGTTAGCTGTAGGTATTTTGTTAATTATCTTTATCAGTTTGAGAAAGTTCCTCTGCCTATTTTTTTTTCTGAGAGCTTTTACCATGAGTGGGTGTTGAACTTTGTCAAATGCTTTTTTTTGTATGAGGTTGTTTTTCTTTACCCATTAATGTGGTTGATTACATTGATTGATTTTTGAATATTGAACCAGTCTTTCATCCCTGGTAAAGCCCCATTTGATGTATAATGCTTTTTATATATAACTGTTTGCTAACATTTTGTTAAGAACTTTTGTGTCTGTATTCATGAGGAATACTGAGCTGTAGTTTTTTTTTTGTCTCTGCCTAGATTCATACACATGGTCTCCAACTTACAATGGTTCTCTTATGATTTTTCAACTTTATTATGATGTGAAAGCTATACTCATTCAGTAGAAAATGTACTTCAGATTTTGAATTTTGATCTTTTCCCGAGCAGGTAAAATTTGCTGTATGATACTGTCTCCTGATGCTGAGCAGTGACAGTGAGCTGCAGCTCCCAGTCAGCCTTGCTATCACAAAGGTAAACAACTGATATACTTGCAACCATTCTGTTTTTCACTTTTAGTATTCGATAAATTACATGAGACATTACAGTACACAAGATACTCAACACTTAAAATATTAGATGTGTTAGATCATTTAGATGTTAGATGATTTAGATGTGTTAGATGATTTTTGCCCAATTATAGTTTAATGGAAGTTTTCTGAGCGCATTGAAGGTAAGCTAGGCTAAGCTATGATGTTTGGTAGGTTAGATGTATTAAATGCATTTTTGACTTAAGATATTTTCAGCTTATGATGGGCTTATTGGGACATAACCCCATCATAAGTCAAGGAAGATCTGGACTGTTAGATGAATGAGTCAAAGATGGCCTCTGTCTACTGGCCCTTAGGGTGTTTATTTCTTCACTGTAGGTTAAGACCCAGTAGCTCAAAGCCAGCTGCACCAAACTCAAATTTTTACACATCCAACATCCAGTTATTTTAAAATTAGTCCCCGCAACAAACATTTAGCCATTTAGGACCTACATACTCTGCATTGCTCACAGAATCTCATCCAGCATCAGCTGGCCATTGATAAAATAGAACCTTGTGGTTATAAAACCCCAAGCTGCTGCCCTTCAGAGTTCTCTGGCCCAGAGACTCCCCACCATCCCGCTGAACATCATCACCTAGACATGTAAGCCCCCCTCTCATCGCCCTCCCCGCTGGGAGTCCCCTTTCCTTCCTCACTTCTGGGTAATGGCCTTGTTGCTTTAAGCCTCTGGACAGTCTCATATGGTGAGAGGCTTCCATCTCACATGCAACCATATCAAGGCACAGCCCAATAAAACCTGCAGGTTACTTCCTTTGTGGTCATTTTTTTTTCCTTGATCATCCACCAAATCCCTCAAATTCCCTACAGACATCAAGGTAATACTAGTTTCATAAAATGAATTGGGAAGTGTTTTATTTTCTGGAAGAGATCATGTAGAATCCATGTTTTCCTTAAGTGTTGGTAGAATTCTCCAGTGAAACTGTATCTGGTTCTGGAGATTTCATCTTGGGATCTTTTTATTAAAAATTCAATTTCCATAATAGTTATAAGGCTATTCAAAAAATCTATTTTGTACTGGATGTAGTAGGTTGCTTTTTTTTTTTTTTTAATCCAGTTGTTTTTCAGTGCTGTCCTCTTTCTCCTCTCCCTTCAGGAATCTGATGATATAACAGTAGATCATTTGCCATAGTCCCGCAGGCCCTGAGGCTCTTTTCATTCTTTTATCCCAGTGTATTTTTCTCTCTCTTGTTCAGATTGGGTAATTTCTGTTGTTTTGTCTTCAAGTTCACTGATTTGTTCCTCTGTCCCCTCTGTTCTGCTGTTGATCCCAACCACTTAGTTTTTCATTTCTGCTATTGTATTTTTCAATTCTAAAGTTTCTATTCGGTTCTTTTTTATACGTCCATTTCTTCACTGAAACTTTCTGTTTCTTTGCTGAGTCTATTTTGTTTTGTTTCAAACATGTTTTTAATTGCTCATTGAACATTTTTATGATGGCTGCTTTAAAATATTTGTCAGATGATTCTAACATCTCTGTCATTTTGATGTTGGCATCTACTGATTGTCTTTTCTCATTCTATCTGTGATCTTAATGGATTTGGGTATGACAAGTCATTTTTTTTTTATTTGAACCTGGAATTTGGGGGTATTTTGAGACTTTGGGTCCTACTAAAACCTGTTTTAGCTAGTTTTCTCTTCTGTTGTTCTGGGTAGGAAAGTGCGGTGCTGCCTCATCACTGCCAGATGGGGGCAGAAATCCAGATTTCCCTCTCAGCTCTGTTGGCATCTGATGGGGAGTGCTCCTCATTCCCACTGGGAGGACGTAGGAGCTCCAGCTTCCCACTAGCCCTGCACTGGTATTTCTCCGGCTAGGAGACATAGGGATACCTTGTTATTGCGCCTCATGTGGCCTTCACTGACACCTCAGCGTGAGGAGTGGCCTTGTTACAACTGGACAGTGGGGAAAGTCCTTGCTCTCCACTAAGCCACTCCTGACTTACTCCAGTGGGAAGGAAAGGGGTGTTAGATTACTATGGACAGAGGGTATAAGTCCAGGCTCCATTGATTCCATGAAGGGGGTCTTATTACTTCCTATAGTGGATGAAATTCTTGCTCCCCTATTTTCCCCCCTCTCTCACCACCCTGGCAGTGACTTACATTTTCCATTCACAGTTTATCTGACAGCTCTGTGAGGGTAGATAGCAAGGCTCCTCACTCCACCTTTGCTATCATTGGTCGGGGAGGGGCACAGTTTTTTCTCTGGTGTTTGGTCACAATTGAGTGGTTTTCAACTAAAAGTTTTCTGTTCTTGCCGGCTGCCCCTTTACTGGTTCTTTGGCTGGAGAAAGCAGCCTTTTGTTGGGGGCTTTTGGGTTTTCTTAGCTTGTTGGCATTTCTAAACTGCTGGCTTCTTTAGCTCCAAGTCTGAAATCTATAAGGCAAACAGAAAACTCAGGGAACTCACCACTGTGCTGTTCCTCAGGTTTTGATGTCCCTAGCTGGTTTGCTCTCTCCTCTCCACCTTTCAGAGTCTCCTTATATTTGCCTTATCTATAATGTTCAGGGTTTTTCATGGTATTTTCTGGGAAAAATAGGGAAAAGTCCATCTATTCCATCTTTCCAGTACTAGAAGTCCCTGGTTGGTCATTGTGAAAAATATACAAACCCATGCCCTGGTTAAACCAGAGAGCAGCATTCGCATGGGATTCTTGAAGGTGACCAGGTTGACAGTCATCTGAGCCAGCTGTTCTAGATGGTCTTCCAAGAAGCTTTTGGGGCTGGGAATCTCCTCTAAGCATGTATTCAGCTTGAAGGTTTGATCAACTATTTGAAATAAGCACAATTGCTAGGTTCCAGTCAGAGAAAAATCTGGACTGTTGACCTCATTTTGTAGATCAGTAAGAGTCACCCCACATTTCATTTGGGAGCTTTGTCTCCATAACCCTCAGTCACCAAGTTTATGCCTTTGCTAACTATCCCCAGAATCTATCTTTATCACTGATTGTGACAGCCAGACTCATGTCCTCCCACGGGTATTTATAATTCCTACTTTGTTTTAGGTGCTGAGAAATTTATAATAAGCCTCAAACCTGATGGTATTTTAATCACATGTCTATACACAGTCTTTATCAATGCAGGTATTTGGAGAGTGTATCCCATGTTTGCCAGGACACTCTGCAGTTGGAACTGATTTTTGGTTATCAGTGATTCATTGGTAACTGGTAAAAGAAGAAATTTCACCTTCAAAGGCAGAGCTTTAAATAGATCTTAGCTAGTAGTAGGTCACCAATTGCACTGAAAGACCTTGGGTCTTCCCTCTCCATTCTGAACTCATGTGCATTCAGACTCTTCATTAGAAAGAGAGAGAAAAGATCACTTTCTGCCTGATCCAGAATATTCATTCTAAAGATGGGGACTTTATCAGGATCAGACTCAGCTGCAAGTGACAGAAAAATCATAGCGATTTTTATAAATAAATAAGCAAGATAATAATTTATTTCTCTCTTACATAAAAGTCTGGAAGGGCAGTCCAGAACTAGGTGGTGGCTCTGCACTGAACAGGAACCCATGGTCCTTTCATCTTCTTGCTTTTCCATTCTAAACATGTGGCTTTCACAGTGTGGTTCAGGGAGAAGTAGGACATACCCTTTCCCTATTGTGAGACTTCCTCAAAATCCTGACTACCCCTTCCCACCGGCTTGATCTACGTCACAGAGCTACAATTAGTTGCAAGGAAGGTTGGGTAAGGTAGCACTTAGGCTGAGTAGCCAAGTGCGCATAACCATTTGTTCTATTACCAAGAAAGAAAGGGAGAATGAGTATTCGGAGCAAATAACAATTTCTGTCACTGGGACTAACAATGATAAAAATCTATGATACCAACAATGATAAAAATCTTGCTATGACCACCCCAAGTCCTGATTTACCTTCATATGCTCTCATTCCTGAGCAGTTGAGGATTTTCCCATTCGATGACCTCATTTGTCTTTAAGAGTAGGGTCTATAAGGAAACAATCTTCTCTTCTCTAGCAGCTCAAAATGCGTGTGATCTGACTCACCAGCAGGCTTAATGTTCAGGTTCCAAGAATGATTAATTCTGCCATGGAGTCTGTAGAATAATACAGAATAAATATTATGGCAAAGAGATCACAGGTTCAAGCAAGTAGAATGCTCTTGGCAGGGGAAATATAAATGTTAAAAACACATCACGTCTAGTTTGCCAGAGAGCCAGATCAAAAGTATAGGAAACTCCAGTCTCTCTGAAGCTAGGTACAAGTTTGAGGGGCCAATCAACCTTTCTGTTAATTTACCCCCAAAGTATGGAAAGATATATCCATGAATTTGGGGAGGGTCATTCTAAAGTTTGGCTTGATTGTAAGCATATAATATGAAAACTCATTTGCAAAGCCAATATTAAAAGTTTATATTTTAGGGTACCTACGTGCTATGCCACCCAGTGATGCAGAACTAAGTAACTGTGTCTGAAATTTACCAAAATCAAAAATTATCTGCTTATACTGCTCTAATTTAAAATAAAGTTTTTACCTGTTTACAACCTCTCCCTTCTGTAGAGCTCAGCAATCTGCAGCCTCTCAGGGACACAGCTGAGAAATACATGTCAATGAGAAAATAAAATAGATGTTACAAGGATTCATGTATTTTTTTCCCTAAGGCATTTGAGATAATCCACTGGGTTCTGACTCACAGCCCATGTAGTCTTGCACTACACACAGTTCTAATAAACATGTTATCTGGCTTCCGACTTCCAAGCATATTGGAGCTATAGAAGCAGAAAGAGGGCTGTGCAGACTGGCACATGAATGGCAATAAGAAGTGATGATTGTCAACCTGTGAGCAAGAGAGGAGACAGAAATCTACAATAGATAGAAAGGTACTCCAATAAATCTGGTTTCCACAGACATTTAATGGGAAGACCAAGAGCCGTGCACCTTAGCAAGAGCTGGTTAACATACCATGTCTTTACTCAGCTAACATTTATGAAATTCTCACTCTGTCATCCTTGCATGGGATGCAGGATTGAATTCTGGACAATAGAATGCAGACAGAAGTGCTATGTCCTGCATTCAGGTGTATAGTCTTTCAAATTTCTTGTAAAATACTTCAAACTTTGTCCCAAATGCAGAGGATTCAGGAATAGTATCTAAGGCCCTAGAATGTATTGGATCCCCAGATAAGAAGGAGCCTGGTTCCTGAACGACAGCATGGTGCAAAGCACCCCTTCTGACCCACATCAGACTGTCATGTTAACTAGAAATATTTTGTTGGGTCAAGCCACTGAGTTTTAGGTTTTTTTTTATTACAGTAGCCAAAATTTTTCATCCCAACTAATACAGAAGTTAGTACTGAAAATGCTGTTTAAAAAAGACACCAAAACTTGTGGAATCATAGTCAGCAGCAATAAAACAAATACAGCAGGCTGATGGCTAGAAATCCACATAATACAATGGCAAAAATTTGGTAAAATTGACACCTGTGATATCTAGGGGGCAGACCGTATGCCTATTTAAGTTGTAGCTCTGTGGGAAGAAATTAGGAAATAAGTAGTGTGTGTTGGTTGTTAACACATTAGTAGTGTGTGTTGGGGCACTTGACAGGCTGTTATAAGGGAGATGAGCGCAAGAAAAAATTGGCCAACTTGCAAGCAAAAGTAAAAGGGAATGGAGGAAGCCCAGAAATTCAGGGTCTCGCATAGGTGGAAAATCCAACTATTTTTAGGCTCCAAACTGGAAGACATAAGAGCAAATAAGGATTTGAGCCAACAGTGTTCCAAGAAAAATTCTCAATTGAACAAAATAGCATCACAGATCAGATTGAGGGTATGGCCTTCCAACAACATTCTGATAGTTTGAAGTTTGAAGGTAGCCACCATTAAGTTGAAAGAGGCATGAGGAAGGAGTATGGGTTGAAAACAAAAAAATAAAGTAGGCTTGAAATCTATGCCTAGGAAGGAATTTGGGGTAGGGTTACTGGCACATGAAACTGACTACAAGTAAAGAGATGAGAAGCCTACAAAGGTTTTGAATCCAGGAACCAAGGCTAAAAACCCTTTGAATATTCAAGCTTTGAGCCAGTAATCTTACTTCCAAGGAGGGCGTCCTCCCAAATATACACTTCATTTTTGCCAAAGAAAATGATGCACAATGAAGACCATGCCAAAGAGTAGATCCAGGAGCCACAGAAAGCAATAGGAAGTTCTTCCCTGAGGACAGAATTAGGATCTAATTGAGGATATGAATGCCTAGAGGATTTCAAATTTCTTTTGACCAGTGACTGCTGTGTTTTTTCGATTTTCTTTCCAAATGTGAGTGATTAATGTAGCAATTCGGTATTTCACCATTTTATATTAGTATTGCAGAAAGCAGGACCAGGACCAGGGTGAGGCAAGTGAGATGACTACAGTGGCATAATTTAAGGAAATGCTCACTCTCAGAGTGGTGTGACTGCTACTTTCCATGCAAGAAGCCATGTGCAGACCTGGCAGAGAGGACTGCACATGAATACATTATTTATTTGAAGATCCTGCTTTTTGAGCTGAATATAGTAACTGACCAAGACTTTGGATTACTTCTTTTTTCAGGGTGAAGGGGCAGTGTCCTCTGTGTGGAAGAAAGAATGAAACATATTTGGTTACCAGAACATGGTTATTGACAGAAATTGGCAAAGCATTCATCAGTACCTATGCTCTCTCTTCCTTGGCACACCAATAGGCCATAGTTTCTCGTTCCTTTGCATTTAGATGGGACCATGTGACTGTGTTCCACCCAGTAGAATAGAATGCGAATTTATCCCTCATTTCTTGGTGCAATTATCTCCTGCCACCAGATGCAAACAATGCAATGGAGGGCTTCTAGGTTCTAGCTGATGGCAGAACCACAGACAGAACGAGCCTTAAAGTCTTCCTTGTCAGCAAAATACACATTTTTCTCAAGCTCACATGGAATATTCACTAACAGAGACCACATTCTGGGCCATAAAACACATCTTAATAAGTTTAAAAGAATAGACATCATACAATGATCTGTTCTTAAACTACAGTGGAATTAAACTAAAAATTAATATTGGATAGATAACTGGAAAATCCTCAAATACATGAAGATTAAACAACACACTTCTAAGTAACACATGAGTCAAAGAAGAAATCACAAGAGAAATGTTAAAATATTTTGAACTAAATGAAAATGAAAACAACTTATAAACATGTGGGATGCTATGAAAGCAGTGCTTAGGGGGAAATTTATGGCATTGAATGCATATATGTAGAAAAAAATCTAAAATCAATTATCTAAGTTTCCACCATAGGAAACTAGAAAAAAAAAGCAAATTAAATCCAAAGTAAAAAGAAGAAAAGAAATATAAGAATTAGAGCAGAAATCAATTAAATTGAAAACAGAAAATCAATTTAAAAATTAGTGAAACCAAAAGTTAGTTCTTTGAAAAGATTGATAAAATGAATAAACCTCTAACCAGGGTAACTAAGAAAAAAAAGGGAGAGGATGCAAATTACTAATATTAGAAATGAAAAAGGGGGACATCCCTACAGATCCCATGGAAGTCAGAGGAATAATAAATAATATAAACAACCCTATACCTACAAATTTGATGACCAATTCCTTGAAAGACACAATTTGCTAGTACTTACTTACACAAGAAGAAATAGGTGATCTAAATAGCTCTGTATGTATTAAATTGAATCAATAATTAAGAACCTTCCGAAACAGAAAGAACCAGGCCAAGTTGGGTTCACTGTTTAATTCTACCAAACATTTAAGGAAGAAATTGAACAAATTTTCTACAGTATCTTTCAGAAAATAGAAACAAAGGAAATACTTCTTACTCATTTCATGAGGCTAGCATTGTTTAATACCAAAACCAGATAAAAACATTGCAAGGAAAGAAAACTACATACCAATATTTCTCATGAGCATAAATGCAAAAACCCTCAACAAAATAATAGCAAATCAAATACAAAAAAGCATTAAAAAAATTGTGTGCTACAACCAAGTGAGATTAATTTCACACATGCAAGGCTGGTTCAACATTTGAAAGTCAATTAATGTAATCTCTCACATTAACAAACTAAAAAAGGAAAATCTTAGGATCATAATAGTAGATACAGAAAATGCATTTGACAAAATCTGGCAACTATTCATGATTTTAAAAAACCGACCTCAGTAAACTAGCAATTCAGGGGAACTTTCTGAACTTGATAAAGACTATCTACAAAACCTACAGCTATCATCACACTTCAAGGTGAGAACCTCAAAGCTTTCCCACTAAGATCAGGTTCAAGGCAAGGATGTCCCCTCTTACCACTCCTTTTCAATACTGTACTGAAATATCCTTGCTAATGCAATAAGGCAAGAAAAAGGAACAGAAGATATACAGACTGGGAAGGAAGACATAAAACTGTCATTGTTTGCAGACATTATCATCTACATAGAAAATCTCAAAGATCTGACAAAAAAACCCCTCCTGGAACTAAGAAGAGATTAGTGGGAGGGTTGTGGGACACAAGGTTAATATACATAAGTCAATTGACTTCCTATAATAAAAAACAATACCATTTAGATTACTACCCCCTGAAATAAATAGTTTTGTATAAATCTAACAAAGTATGTGCAACATCTACATGAGGAAAACTACAAAACTGATGAATGAAATCAAAGAAAACTAAATAAATGGAGAGAAATCCCATGTTCATGGATAAGAAAACTCAATCTTGTCCAGATGTCATTCTACCCAGCTTGATCTACAGAATAATGCAATCCCAATATAAATCCCGGAAAGTTATTCTATGGATATTGACAAACTGATTGAAAAGTTTATATGGAGAGGCAAAATACCCAGAATAGCCAGCACAATACTGAAGAAGAGCAAAGTTGAAGGACTACCCAACTTCTAGACTTATTATAAAGCTACAATAATCAAGATAGTGTACTGTTGGTGAAAGAACAAATAGATCAAGAGAACATAATAGAGAACCTAGAAATAGACCCCCATAAATATAGTCAACTGATCTTTGGCAAAGGAGTAAAGGCAGTACAGTGGAACAAAGATAATTTCTTCAACAAATGATGCTAGAGCAACTGGATTCTACATGCAAAAAATGAATCTAGACATAGACCTTATATCCTTCACAAAAATTAACTAAAAATGGATCATAGGCCTAAATGTAAAATGAAAGACTACAAAATTTCTAGAAGATAACATATGAAAAAGCCTAGATGACTTTGTATATGGTGGTGACTTTTAGGTAGAACACTAAAGTCAATACCCATGAAAGGAACAAATGATAACATAGACTTCATTAAAATAAAAAATATTTGCTCTGCAAAAGACATTGTCAAGAGAATGAAATGACAAGCCACAGACTTGGAGAAAATATTTGCAAAAGATATGTCTGATAAAGGACTGTTCTTCAAAGTATACAAATAAGTCTTAAAATTCAACAATAAAACAAACAACTCAGTTTAAAAATGGACCAAAGACCTTAACAAACACCTCACCAAATAAGATAAATAGATAGCCAATAAGTATATGGAAGAATGTTCCACATCATATGTAATCAGGGAAACACAAATTAAAACAATGGGATACCACTAAACACCTAGTTGAATAGCCAAAATCTAGAACACTGGCAACACCCAACGCTGGCGAAGACATGAAGTGACAAGAACTCAAATTCATTGCTGGTGACAATGCAAATGGTACAGTCACTTTGGAAAACAATTTGGTGGCCTTTTACAAGTCTCTAAACATACTCTTACCATACAACCCAGCAATTGTAATACTTGGCGTTTACCCAAAGGAGTTGAAAACTTATATACACACAAAACCTACACATGGATGTTTATAGCAGTTTTATTCATATTTGCCAAAACTTGAAAAAAACAAGCTGTCCTTCAGTAGGTAAATGCATAAATAAACTATGGCACATCCAAATAATGGAATATTATTCAGCTAAAAAAGAATATTACTCACATAAAGAGACAAGCTATCAATCTATGACAAGACATGGAAGAAATAAAATGAATATTGCTCAGTGAAGAAGCCAATCTGAAAATGCTACATACTGCATGATCCCAACTACATGACATTCTGGAAAAGACAAAACTAAGGAGACAATATAAAGATCAGTGGTTGCAAGGGTGTGGTGAGGGAAAGGCTGAATAGGCAGAGCATGGAGGATTTTTAGGGCAATAAAAATACTCTGTATGATATTATAATGATGGATATATGCCATTATACATTTGTCCAAACCTATACTATATAACATCAAGAGAGAACCCTAAGAAAACTATGGACTTTGGGTAATTTTGATGTGTCAAAGTAGGTTCATCTTTGATAACAAATGTACCACTCTGGTGAGTGATGTTGATAATGGGGGAGGCTAAGCATGTGTATGGGAAGAGGGCATATGGAACTCTCTGTACCTTCCTCTCAATTTTGTTTGAACTATAAACTGCTCTAAAAAAATGAAGACTTTGAAAAAATGTACATTGTTGGAAGTGATGCATTTGTGAAAGGCAATGTTGTAAAATGGGGTGTCTTGGATGGGCAGCTGGAGACAGACAACTAAGGAAATTGGAGACCTAAGGAAAAATCTAATCACTGTCACACATAGTAGTTTCTAATTTGTTCTCTCAGGGCTATGCTAATGATGGTATGGTCATGGAAGAAATATTCATGTGAGCCAGTTGATTTTCCTGTTCTAAGCCATGAACAAATCCGTCCTGTGCAGATCATGGACTGATAGCTCTTGGTAGGTCAGCACTAAATGCTCTCTCCTACTATTAAAATATTACTTCAAAGCACATGTACTATTGATGGTATTTGAGAAGTGGTGCCTTCATATATAAAAAACTGCTTTGTATAATAAAGTTTTTTCTAAGAAGGGCAGATGAGTCAAAGAAGTAATATTTTATTAAACTTTCTTCAGTAATATCTAAGTGGGACCTGTTGGTCATTGTCCATATAATACATAACCTTACAAATACTTTTTTGGAAGTCTCTCTTTCTATCCATCACTCCTCATTAAAAATACATCAGAAAATGAATAGAGCTGGACATGAGTCTTTTGCTTTCATTTAAAAGTTATCCTTAATGCTACTCACGTCTTTAAATAAAAATGATGAAAGAAACCTAAAATCATCTAAAAAGAAAGTGGCCTATGTTCCCCAACCACTGATAAAAACCAAAACTAAGCAAATTAAAATCCAGTTGCTAGGAGGGGAAATGGAATGAGGTTTGAATTTGGGGAAAATAAAGATGTATGGTGCATATATGTTTCCTGATTAAAGAGTTTAAAAAAATCAATCTTGATTCTGATTTAGATTTTGAGAATTGGGATGTGATTTCCATATGTCTATGGTCTGAAACATTTTTTGCCTCACCAGCCACTCTGAGGATCTAATGAGAGCTGTGGTCTTCACTCCCAGAAAAATGCACATAAACACATACATAAAATTTTGCATAATACCAATTTTATTGCCTTGGAAGTGTTCCTTCTTTTAGAGAATTATAAAAAAGTTATGCTTTCCTAATTCGGGTTTTCAAGCAAAAACGAATGGCCACTTCTTGAAAAAAAAAACAGCAATAAGTAAAAGTTGGGCACATAGAACAAAAAAATTAGTTAATTCTTCTTGAAAGTAATTTTAATGAAAAAGATGCTGCTCCTTTAGTTTCTTTTGCCTCGTTTGTTCTTTTTTAGTAGGGGGTGGGAACACCCATTTATTATTTTAAGGTTTCTATTGGTCAGAAGTCGAGGCACAGTAAAGTTGTGTGCCAGCTAAAACTGCACGTGTCAGCTAAGACTTGGGGTACCCTTCAAGACCCATTCAGATTGTTGGCAGAATTTCAATTATAGGGTTGAGATCCCCATTTTCTTGCCAGTTGGGCAGCCAGGAAGCACTCTCAGTTCCTGGATGTTGCCTAAGTTCCTTGCAACGGAGCCTCCACAGGCAGTTTCCAGCATGGATGTTTGCTTGCTCCAGGCCAGGAGTGTGCGTCTTTGACTTATTAAAGTGCTCAGTCCCTTGTAAGGACTCACCTGATTAGGTCCAGCTTGACTGAATCATTGCCATTTGGAATAGCTCAAAGACAACTGATTAGAAATCTAACCAGAGGAGTGATAGCCTGTCATATTTGCAGGATCTGCTTGCCCGAGGAGGAGATGATACAAACCATATATACTGTGTGGGTTACTTGCTGCCTATCCGAGGATTCTGTCTACCACAGCACTGCCTTCAGGGATTCTTCTTTGATTTAATAAGAAGTTGTGTGGTTTTTGAAAACAGAAGTCAAACATCATTATCATACAACTGACTTTAACTTTTGTTTTCATGGAAATGACGGTTGAACCCCTGACTCACTGAAGTCTGTGGTGGCAAATGGAATCAGTGGTCAGTTAAGGATGGGTTTGGATCAAGAACACCAGGATTCTCTATGACTCTTTAAGTTGAATTCAAGTTACTTCATTTCCTTTGTTCTCAAGTCAATGAAGTCATCTTTGGCAATGTCTGCCTCACTGCTGCTGTCCGTGTCAACAGGAAAGGATTACTGATTCACTTTCCACTTGAAGACTGAGCAGAAGTAACGCGCACGAGTATTCTGAGGGCTTCCCGGTCGCAGAGTGGTCTGACTGCAGAGAAATCAAGAAAACGTCATCACTCTCATTGCCAGCCTGTAGTAGCATTTGCTTCAGTCATGGAAATTTGAAGCTTCATTCCTCCAAGTTACTCTCCCATGTATATAGGCTTGGCCAGAAAAGCCTGTGGCTTTGTTTAGTTTAGTTTTGTTTTCTGCAGAACCATGTTGTTGACACCAGGACCTTAAACTGAAAGATTTATCTCCTTCAGTATGGCCAGAACTATCTGCCTAATAACCCAAGCTGTGAGCAAACTCCTCCCAGTAAGACTGTTTGGAGCACTGGCTTTCCTTTTCTTTTTCTCTTACACACTCACACAAACTTCTGCTTCAAGTTTGATAAGCACTTCACGACCTCTTATTCTGTGTGGTTGATAATATTCTGCTACTATTATTTGACAAAATCTCTTGTAAAGGCGATGATTGAAGACCCCAGCTTGGAGGAAGATGAAGATATTTACTGCTTAGACGAGGCTCTTTGCAGGGTCCTTGGCACCAAAGCCTGCTGGCCTACATGCAGAGCTGCTTTCTTCTAAGGGCGGTGTGGCTACGTTGGTAGCTGGGCACCCAGGGGTGCCTCCTAGAACCTGAGATGGGAGCTCTCTTTCCATCAGAGTTTGCTAGGCAAAGACTTTGCACAATTTTAAAGATGTTAGTAGTATCTATATTTTCAAAAATGGACTCAGAAAATATGTTTTTTTCTCTGATGGCGTTGGTCGGTATGGAAACAATGAACAAACCCAGAAGGTCAGAGATATATTTATAGTTTCGTTCTTTTCCATGCCACAGAGAATGTAATCACTTTCAGTTAGTCAAAGATCTGTTTCAAAGTATAAGAATATTACACATTTTGCATGGGGTGACATCAACTGAAATATCCCGCTTCAGCTTTAGGCCCCCAAGTAGTCAAATTTCAGGGCATGGGGCTCTGCTGAGGTCTCTTCAATCACATGGGGATTTGTTGGGCTTGGCAACGGGATGAACAGTCTTATACAATGCTTCAAAATAAGGCTCTTGATTTGAGATGATGAATCCATTTGATAAGATTCTTGTGTTTCCAAACAGGATTCTTCTCAGGAATCCACAATGCCTGAAATATATTTTAGGATATAGAAGTGTCAGGTGCTCCATCAGCTTCTTTGGTCTCAGGTTTACACTGGCAGAATCCTGCCTCAGCCAAAGCACCAAGACTTGGTATCTGATTGCATTCAGCAATGGAAGTAGACCAGAAAGCACAAAAATTTGGTCATACTCTATACTTTCTTTGCTTCAGCATTTCCAATTTAAGTCAGACCTAACAAAAGCAAAAGCGGATATTTGTCTTCAAAATGGTAGAGTATATCTTATTTAATTCTCATCAAAGGTAAACTACTTTAGAAATTGTAAAACGACAATAGTGACAATTGTATATTATTACCCAACCACATACTTAACTGAGCATGTGATAAAGACAGTTGAAGCAAGCAGAAAGTCAACTTTGGAGATTTACACCAGCAAACTACTCCTATTCGCTAATAACTTGTGTAATTAAAGAGCCAATTTTTAAATCTTTTTTGAGTCTTCCAAAAATCTCTGGAAGTTCCTCATTGCTGAGGATGAACTGTGATGTCCATTTCTATAGATTTAAAAAGAATAATGTAGTTCGCAGTGTTTTACATTTATAAATGGTTTATATTGCCAATATTTTCACAGATACTTGAGTAGTAGAAAACAAAGACTAGATGGTACTGAGAGAACTGTGATGTTCTTTCATTTCCCTGCAGACCTCATATGACTAATCAAGAGGTTGAGCATGGAGTGGGTGCATGGAGAGACAGTCTTGGCTTTTCTTACTTACGCTGCCCTGGAACTCTTTGTTAACTTTCCATTTGTTTTAACGGCAGTGTCATAGGCATAATCTTGCATTTTATTCAGATTGATTCTGATTTACTGCAAATAACTTTATGACCATGGAGATCTAGTCTTGGTCATGTCTTTATCATCAATGAAACCCTCTTTAAGCATAAATTTTGATGTTTTCTGTGATCATCTTACATAAGTCAAGAGTTGTTTTTCCTTTGCATTATCAGTCTTCTTATAAAATAATACTGAATAAGTTGAGGAAAATGATCTCTTTATCACATCCTGAAGCTATCCTGTCTTTATCATTCCAATGATTGTGAATTTGTAGTTACAGAGATCAACTTGGGAATGCTAAAAAATTACTTTTATATACAGATGAAATAAACTCCTAAAGGTAAAAACTATTTTCCAGGAAAAATAAAATATTTTCACCTGGGAATGTCAGGTATATTATACTCTTTTCAACTTGTCTTCAATGAATGAAGGTAATCTGTTTTCAATGATTTTACCACAAAAATCAGTACTTACTCTCAAGTTGCAGTGTTTTCAAATGTATTTCAACTTTTTCATGCTTTCTGAAAACTAGATGCCTCCTAAAAATTTTCAAAGCCATTTTCCATCAGAAATTTTCATAACTGATTTTTTAAATGGGGGCAACCAGTAAGTATAACAATATTGCATTCTTTGTAATACCATATTCCAAACATTGGAACAACTTCCTTAAAACTTGCTTTGCAGTTCACCTGGGATATTTTATAGTCTTCAGATAAATTTTGTGTTTTGATACTTCCCAACATGTAATTTCATGAACTTTTCACTATATGCAGGATCCCAAGTGGAAGCTGAATCATTCTCTGGCCAATAGATAAATTCTGATAATTGGTAATGATAAAGATCTCCGTTGCATATTACCATCTTTGGCATCATTTCTCAGTTATGTGGAATATTAGCACATTTTATAAATGATAGTAACATACTTTTATTTTGACAATGTTTTAAAATAGCCAGTTCCAAAACAAACAACACTCACAGAGGCATACATATCTACCACAACAGAAATTTGGTCTTCTGTTAAAGAACAACAATAAAATGTGTATACCACACCTTGCAAAACTGTGCAATTGTTGACAAGAACAAATAGGTCCACATGAGCCAGGCAAAGAAAGCATCAACTGCAGCTCAGTGCCAGGACTCACCATCGTTTTAAGTGAGATGCTCAGTTGTGTCTTGTCATAGTCAATTCAGGCTCCTATAACAAAAAATACCATGGACTAGATGGCTTGTAAACAACAGAAATTTATTTCTCACAGTTCTGAATGCTGGGAAGTCCGAGATCAGGGTGTGTCAATGTCTGGTGAGAACACACTTCCCTGTTCATGGATGGCTAACTTCTCCTCGTATCCTCACATTGAGACAGGGACCATGGGCTTAGACAGAATAGAGTGAGGGCCTCCGGAAAAAGCAAGGCAGGATATTTACAGTCAGAGCAATGTAACTACATGCAACCCCCTACCAAAATTCTGTGTTAAACATTAAGCTCTAGAATCATTCTTCAGTGAGATCAGTTGATACTCCCCAGATAAAGGAAAGTAGCCCATGTTTTTATTATGCTAATTGTTTGTAATCATGTGTAAGATTCACTTTAGCATTCTAAAAGGGATTTAATATCTCATCAAGGACAAACATCCTAAGGCCACTTTTAATAAGTCCACACCCTAAGCCCTTTATCAGTTCCCCAAAATCCTCAACTGCCTATAAGTCCCCTAGACAACTGCACCACCCCGGGCTCTCTTGTCCCCTCTTCGCGTGAGCCAGGAGCTCTTTCTTCTCACTTTATTTCTAAATAAAAGTCTTTACCCTGGCTCTCCTACCTTGGGTGTTTGCTAAATTCATTCTTCGACTCTGCAAACAAGAACCCTGGCATCAACATGGCGGAGAGCTGAGAGGGGAAGCAAGCTCTTTCATGACTCTTAGAAGGGCACTAATCCCTCTCATGAGGTCTCCACCGTCAAGACCCCATCTAATCTTAGTTAGTTCTAAAGGCCCCACCTACTAATGCCATCACATTGGGAGATAAGAATTTTCAATGTGAATTTTGGGTGGACACAAACATTTAGTCCCTAGCTTGTCCCTAGCTATTCTTTGTTTTTATTTTTGTCTACATGAAAATACTTTTACATTTTAAAAAGATAAATAGAACTATGACTTACATTTTATAATTCACATAGCTGGTTTGAGAGGTATAATCACTATTCCCTGTGGAATGCTGGGTAGGCCCTTGCCCACCACACCCCCATCTCCACCACTACCCAAGGCTCACCCTACCTTGACATTATATTTATGAATTTCTTCCAGAAACCAAATAATATCCGCTTAGGCATAAGCCTAGTTTTTAGTGTATGATATTTTTTATAGAAGCTTAAGTACTTTATTATTCCATAGTTGAGAAAGGGAGGCCATGGTGTTCCCCTTTGAGGTCATTAATCAGAAAGATTTTAATGTATGCTTTCAAGTGAATTTGACAATGATTTCAGAGAAGAAATGACAGGATTACAAAAGGAGCTTGAAAGAAAGGAAGCAGAGTTTACTAGCAAAATAGCAAGTGTCATTTGCCACACATCTGCAAATAAGTGGCAGGGATATCATAGGGGTCTGGAGAATAGTTTCACAAAGAAGTGAAGTACTCCTTGCAGAATAAAGAACTTTCAAAGATGAGCTTAAGACAGCACGATCCATTTCACATGCAAATCAAGGAACCAAAGCTAGTGAAATTGATAGTGCATTAGGGCTCATAGGAAAATGGAGGAGAAATGACAATGTTACCAGTTTAAACAGCAACTATTGTCTGCTAATGACACCTCTTTGTAAAATATCATAGGTGTAAGTGGGGACTGGGAACACAGCAACATACATTAGGGTTTACGTCCCTAGGTTTTGAGAAAGAGTTCCAAGCCAAGTAGTATGCTTTGCTTCATAAAGTATCAATGGTCCTTTGGGCCTGGGCAGCCATTCCTTGCACAAAGGCTGTGCTGTGACTCAAACCAATAGCCAGTGTACATAGCAACCAAAATGAAAAGCAGAGATCTCTAATATAGACTGAAGATTCATGTTGGACAATGAAGATTAAAAATGAGGCAAAATAGAAAAAAAACATGATATGCTGTGAGATATTACTATAAGTAATCAAAACATAATTAAAATACAATTTTAAATGAATTTTAAAGGTTTGTTGATAGGGTTGTTTTTGGTTTGTTGTTATAGCATTCAGAAACATTATAGACATTCAAATTGTATTTAGAGCTTTCCGAAATAAAATTCATCACCTCAAAACTACACACTTTGAAGTCAGAATCACAGTTATCTTTAAGGGTGGCAGAAACTGTAAAGGGCAAGAGGGGCCTTCTGGGGTGTTGGTGAGGGTCTGTTGCACCTGGGACTGATTGCATGGGTGTGTTCCAGTGGTGGGCTGGAGTCTGTACAAAACAGCTGTGAGAGGCAATTGTTTTAATTTTCAGCAATTTGTGAGCCTGTTATTAAACACAATTATTAAAAAATGAGTTATATAAAATTATATTGAAAAGGATATTTAAAACTACCTAATTATTTTAGGATATCTTACTATTATTGGTGATCTCGAGATTATTTATGTGCATTATATCTGAATGATGGATATATATAACATGTATAGACATAGCAGATGTGTTATTGTACATCTCTTCGCAATTCTGCTTTCAGTAATGTTGTGTTGGTAATTTGAAATGGGCCACGGTGGCAGATTTCATTTGCACCACAGAAGTCAACAAATGCTTCAGGTCAGAGCTTGAGTTTGTTTGATTTCTACATTTAGGAAAATAGTGGACAAATTTTAATAATGTAGATTAAATTTAAAAGTACATACTAGAACTAATAACTGAATTCAGTAAAGTTTCAGGATACAAAATTAATACATAGAAATCTGTTGCATTCCTATATACTAACAATGAACTAGCAGAAAAATCAGGAAAACAATTCCATTTAAAATTGTATCAAAAAGAATAAAATGCTAACTAAGCATAATAAACCTAAGGAAGTGAATGACCTGTACTCTGAAAACTATGAGACACTCATGAGAGAAATTAAAGAAGACACCAATAAATGGAAATACATCCCATGCTCATTGATAGGAGAGAATATCAAAATGGCCATCCTGCCCAAAGCAATCTACAGATTCAATGCAATCCCTATCAAAATAACAACAACATTTAATTAGAACAAATAGTTCTAAAATTCATGTGGAACCACAGAAGACCCTAAATAGCCAAAACAATCATGAGAAAAAAGAACAAAGCTGGGGGGATTATGTTCCCTGACTTCAAGCTCTACTACAAAGCTACAGTAATCAAAACAAGTTGGTACTGGCACAAGAAAAGACCCATAGATCAGTGGAACAGAATAGAGAGCCCAGATAAAAACCCACACATATATGGTCAATTAATATATGATAAAGGAGCCATGAATATAAAGTGGGGAAAAGACAGCTTCTTCTACAACTGGTGTTGGGAAAACTGGACAACTACATGCAAGAGAATGAAACTGGATTACTGTCTAACTCCATACACAAAAGTAAACTCAAAATGGATCAAAGACCTGAATGTAAATCATGAAACTATAAAACTCTTATAAGAAAACATAGGCAAAAATTTCTTGAATATAGGTATGAGCAATTTTTTCCTGGATACATCTCCTCAGGCAAGGGAAACAAAATAGAAAATGAACAAGTGGGGCTACATCAAACTTAAAAGCTTCTGTACAGGACTTCCGGGAAGATGGCGGTGTGAGCAGGGCGGCAGAAATCTCCTCCCAACACTATATTTATCTATGAAAACACAACAAATACATCTATTCCTAAAAGAGAGACGAGAATACACAGGAAAGTGCACAGCGTGCAGCTACACCCGAGAGGACTCGGCACCCCAAGAGGTGGGTAAGTCTTAAAGAGCCCAGCTGACATACGTGGCTACTATCAGTGACCAATTCTATAGCCATGAAAAGACAGAGGAATATGGTTCAGACCAAAATCAACCAGACAACCCCAGAGAGGGAGTCTGAAGGGATGGAAATGCACAGCCTCCCTGAAAAAGAATTCAGAGTAAAAGTCATAACCATGCTGATGGACCTACAGAGAAATGTGCAAGAGCTGAGGGAGGAAGTGAGGGAACTGAGGAAAGACAATACAGAAATCAGACAAGCGATTGACGGGCTTAACAGCAGAATGGATGAGATGCAAGAGACTGTTAATGGAATAGAAAACAGAGAACAGGAGTACAGAGCAGCTGAGGCAGAGAGAGATAAAAGGATTTCTAGGAATGAAAGAATATTAAGAGAACTGTGTGACCAATCCAAACGGAACAATATTGGCATTATAGGAGTACCAGAGGAAGAACAGACAGAAAAAGGGATAGAAAGTGTCTTTGAAGAAATAATTGCTGAAAACTTTCCCTCGCTGGGGAAGGAAGTAGTCTCGCAGTCCACCAAAGCTCATAGATCTCCCAACACAAGGGACCCAAGGAAGACAACACCAAGACACATAATAATCAAGATGGCAAAGATCAAAGATAAAGACAGGGTATTAAAGGCAGCTAGAGAGAGAAAAAAGATCACCTACAAAGGAAAACCCTTCAGACTATCATCAGACTTCTCAACAGAAACCTTACAGGCCAGAAGAGAATGGCATGATATATTTAATGTTATGAAACAGAAGGGCCTCGAACCAAGAATATTGTATCCAGCACGATTATCCTTTAAATATGATGGAGGGATTAAACAATTTCCAGACAAACGAAAGTTGAGAGAGTTTGCCTCTCATAAACCACCACTACAGGATATCTTAAATGGATTGCCCTAGATGGAAGCACACCTAAGGCTAAAAAGAAGTCACCAGAGAAAATAAAATCATACCAAAGAAAGCAGACGATCGAAATACTAACTAAAGGCAAAGAATAAAACACCTATTATAGAAAGAATGGAGGAGGAGGAATAAGAAGGAAGAGAAATAAAGAAACATCAGACTGTGTTTACAAAAATTTAACAAGAAAGTTAAGTTAGATTGTTAGATAGTAAAGAAGCAACCCTTGACCCCTTGGTAACCACGAATCTAAAGCCAGCAATGGCAATAAGTACATACCTATCAATAATCACCCTAAATGTAAATGGACTGAATGCACCAATCAAAAGACACAGAGTAACAGAATGGATAAAAAAGCAAGACCCATCTATATGCTGCCTACAAGAAACTCACCTCAAATCCAAAGATATACACAGACTAAAAGTGAAGGGATAGAAAAAGATATTTCATGCAAACAACAAAGAGAAAAAAGCAGGTGTTGCAGTACTTGTATCAGACAAAATAGACTTCAAAACGAATGAAGTAGCAAAAGATAAAGAAGGACATTACATAATGATAAAGGGGTCAGTCCAACAAGAAGATATAACCATTATAAATATATATGCACCCAACACAGGAGCGCCAGCATATGTGAGACAAATACTAACAGAATTAAAGGAGGAAATAGACAGCAATGCATTCATCTTAGGAGACTTCAACACACCACTCACTCCAGAGGACAGATCAACCAGACAGAAAATAAGTAAAGACACAGAGGCACTGAACAACACACTAGAACAGATGGACCTAACAGACATCTACAGAACTCTACACCCAAAAGCAACAGGATACACATTCTTCTCAAGTGCACATGGAACATTTTCCAGAATAGACCACATACTAGGCCACAAAAAGAACCTCAGTAATTTCAAAAATATTAAAATCCTACCAACCAACTTCTCAGATCACCAAGGTATAAAACTAGAAATAAATTTTAGAAAGAAATCAAAAAGGCTCACAAATACATGGAGACTTAACAACACTCTCCTAATTAATCAATGGGTTAACGACCAAATCAAAACAGAAATCAAAGAATATATGGAGACTAATGACAACAACAACACAAAGCCACAACTTCTGTGGGACGCAGCAAAGGCAGTTCTAAGAGGAAAGTATATTGCAATCCAGGCCTATTTAAAGAAGGAAGAACATTCCCAAATGAAAAGTCTAAAGACACAATTACTGAAATTGGAAAAAGAAGAACAAATGAGGCCCAAAGTCACCAGAAGGAGGGACATAATAAAGATTAGAGAAGAAATAAATAAAATTGAGAAGAATAAAACAATAGAAAAAATCAATGAAACCAAGAGCTGGTTCTTTGAAAAAATAAACAAATAGATAAACCCCTAGCCAGACTCATTAAGAGAAAAAGAGAATCTACACACATAAACACAATCAGAAATGAGAAAGGAAAAATCACGATGGACCCCACAGAAATACAAAGAATCATAAGAGAATATTATGAGAACCTATATGCTAACAAGCTGGAAACATAGAAGAAATGGACTTCTTAGAAAAATACAACCTTCCAAGACTGACCAAGCAAGAAACAGAAAAACTAAACAGACCAATCACCAGTGACGAAATCGAATTGGTAATCAAAAAACTACCCAAGAACAAAACCCCCGGGCCTGATGGATTCACCTCTGAATTCTACCACACATATAGAGAAGAAATAACACCCATTCTCCTTAAAGTTTTCCAAAAAATAGAAGAGGAGGGAATACTTCCAAACTCATTCTATGAAGCCAGCATCACTCTAATACCAAAACCGGGCAAAGACCTCAACAAAAAAGAAAATTACAGACCAATAACGCTGATGAACGTAGATGCAAAAATACTCAACAAAATATTAGCAAACCGAATTCAAAAATACATCAAGAGGATCATACACCATGATCAAGTGGGATTCATCCCAGGGATGCAAGGATGGTACAACATTCGAAAATCCATCAACATCATCCACCACATCAACAAAAAGAAGAACAAAAACCACATGATCATCTCCATAGATGCTGAAAAAGCATTTGACAAAATTCAGCATCCATTCCTGATTAAAACTCTCAACAAAATGGGTATAGGCGGCAAGTACCTCAACATCATAAAGGCTATATATGACAAACCCACAGCTAACATCATACTTAACGGCGAGACGCTGAAAGCTTTTCATCTAAGATCGGGAACAAGACAAGGATGCCCACTCTCTCCACTGTTATTCAACATAGTACTGGAGGTCCTAGCTACAGCAATCAGACAAAACAAAGACATACAAGGCATCCAGATTGGTAAAGAAGAAGTCAAATTGTCACTATTTGCAGATGACATGATATTGTACATAAAAAACCCTAAAGACTCCACTCCAAAACTACTAGAACTAATATCTGAATTCAGCAAAGTTGCAGGATACAAAATTAACACACAGAAATCTGTTGCTTTCCTATACACTAATGATGAACTAACAGAAAGAGAAATCAGAAAAACAATTCCATTCACAATTGCATCAAAAAGAATAAAATACCTAGGAATAAACCTAACGAAGGAAGTGAAAGACCTGTACTCTGAAAACTACAAGACACTCCTAAGAGAAATTAAAGAGGACACTAACAAATGGAAATGCATCCCATGCTCTTGGCTAGGAAGAATAAATATTGTCAAAATGGCTATACTACCTAAAGCAATCTACAGATTCAATGCAATCCCTATCAAACTACCAACAGCTTTCTTCAATGAACTGGAACAAATAATTCTAAAATTCATATGGAACCACAAAAGACCCCGAATAGCCAAAGCAATCCTGAGAAGGAGGAATAAAACAGGGGGAATTACGCTCCCTGACTTCAAGCTCTACTACAAAGCCACAGTAATCAAGACAATTTGGTATTGGCACAAAAACAGACCCACAGACCAGTGGAACAGAACAGAAAATCCAAACATTAACCCAAACATATACAGTCAATTAATATTTGATAAATGAGCCTTGGATATACAATGGGGAGATGACAGCCTCTTCAGCAGCTGGTGTTGGAAAAAGTGGACAGCTACATGTAAGAGAATGAAACTGGACTACTGTCTAACCCCATACACAAAGGTAAACTCAAGGTGGATCAAAGACCTGAATGTAAGTCATGAAACCATAAAATCTTAGAAAAAAACATAGGCAATAATCTCTTAGACATAAACACGAGCAACTTCTTCATGAACATATCTCCCCGGGCAAGGGAAACAAAAGCAAAAATGAACAAGTGGGACTATATCAAGCTGAAAAGCTTCTGTACAGCAAAGGACACAATCAGTAGAACAAAAAGACATCCTACAGTATGGGAGAATATATTCATAAATGACGTATCCGATAAGGGTTGACATCCAAAATATATAAAGAACTCATGCACCTTAACAAACAAAAAGCAAATAATCCAATTAAGAAATGGGCAGAGGACATGAATAGACACTTCTCCAAAGAAGAAATTCAGATGGCCAACAGGCACATGAAAAGATGCTCCACATCGCTAATCATCAGAAAAATGCAGATTAAAACCACAATGAGATATCACCTCACACCAGTGAAGATGGCCAACATCCAAAACACAAACAACAACAAATGTTGGCGAGGATGTGGAGAAAAGGGAACCCTCCTACACTGCTGGTGGGACTGCAAATTAGTTCAACCATTGTGGAAACCAGTATGGAGGTCCCTCAAAAAACTCAAAAAAGAAATACCATTTGACCCAGGAATTCCACTCCTAGGAATTTACCCTAAGAATGCAGCAGCCCAGTTTGAAAAAGACAGATGCACCCCTATGTTTATCGCAGCACTATTACAATAGCCAAGAAATGGAAGCAACCTAAGTGTCCATCAGTAGATGACTGGATAAAGAAGATGTGGTACATATACACAATGGAATATTATTCAGCCATAAGAAGAAAACAAATCCTACCATTTGCAACAACATGGATGGAGCTAGAGGGTATTATGCTCAGTGAAATAAGCCAAGCCGAAAAAGATAAGTATCAAATGATTTCACTCATATGTGGAGTATAAGAACAAAGAAAAAAACTGAAGGAACAAAACAGCAGCAGACTCACAGAACCCAAGAACGGACTAATAGTTACCAAAGGGGAAAGGGACTGGGGAAGATGGGTGGGAAGGGAGG
>JAVSCE010003208.1:0-19245 GCA_032199065.1 Smutsia gigantea
GGGCAAGGTCCACGGGCACCCAGGGGACTTTTCATATTCAGTCTGTGACCTCCCATCTGGCCTCAGTTCCATGCTTCTGTCCCACCGGGCAGCACCTCTCCACCCAGGACTATCACACAATACCAAGTGATGGTAGCGGGGATAGGAGGGCAGTGTCCCCACCCCACATCAGTGGCCTGTCATCAAGGAGGCCATGAGGAATACCTGCAGTCAGGAGGCCTAGGGATTGCAGCTCCTTTCTGTGCAAGCCCCAAGCCAGCCACTGCTGCTCGCACAGGCCCCCACAGTCCTGTAAGGCAGGAGGCTTTATGATTCCCTAAGCGAGAGGAGGCAGTCTCAGGGATCATCCCATGTCAAAGTCACAGAGCAGCTTTACCATCCATTTCAAAGTGTATGCTCTGAGTTACTGCTTTATGCTGCTTGGACATAAACTTCTCTAAGGGCCAGCATGTGAGTTACTAACATATACTACTTCAGAAATGCTTTAGCCCACCCTGGCTGGGCTTCTGCTCCGGTGAAGCTGCAGGGCAAGAGGACAGAGACCCCTCCTCCCTGATGTGTATCCCAAGCCTTCACCTGAGCAGGTCCTCCGCACAGGAATCGGGGATGACATCAGCAAGACGTCTGTCCAGGCAGCCCGACCCTGGAAGCCCTTGGTGAGGTAAGAGCTGGAGAAAGCAGGTAGGGTCTGTCACACCCGGCCAGGGCTCTGGGTGTCACTGGCATTTTGCTTGCCTTGCCCCTCCCCACCACAGTATGGCAGCACCCAGGGACGAAACGCCCCCAATTCTAGGTCCTTCCTGGGGAAAGAGTGCAACCTGCGTCCAGACTGTCCGCGGGCCACGGGCCTGGCAGTCTCAACGGCCTTGTGGGGCCCACTGCCCAACGTGGCGAGGGGGAGGGGGGCGATCCCGGCCGAGACCGGCTGCGCCTGCAGCTCCACGGGCGGCCGCTGGAGGGCGCCGTAGGCAGGAAGGGAGCAAGGCAGGACCAGCCTCCCAGACTTGCTTTTGGGTTTGGTGTTTGGGCTCGGCCAGATGAAGTTCTGGAGACCTGCTGCACAGCAGTGTGAAAATACTCAACACTACTGAACTTGACACTTCAAGATGGTAAGTTGTTTAGCCATAATTTAAACATTATTTTTAAAAAGACATCACTACATTCCACTCCTAGGAATTTACCCTAAGAATGTAGGATCCCAGTTTCAATAAGAAATATGCACCCCTATGTTTATCGCAGCACTATTTACAATAGCCAAGAAATGGAAGCAACCTAAGTGTCCATCAGTAGATGAATGGATAAAGATGATGTGGTACATATACACAATGGAATATTATTCAGCCATAAGAAGAAAACAAATCCTACCATTTGCAACAACATGGATGGAGCTAGAGGGTATTATGCTCAGTGAAATAAGCCAGGCAGAGAAAGACAAGTATCAAATGATTTTACTCATATGTGGAGTATAAGAACAAAAAAAAAATGAAGGAACAAACAGGAGCTAACTCACAGAACCCAAGAACGGACAATAGTTACCAAAGGGAAAGGGACTGGGAGGATGGGTGGGGAGGAGAAGGGGAATAAGGGGCATTACGATTAGCACACATAATGTAGGGGGCACACAGGAAGGCAGTATAAACAGAGAAGACAAGTAGTGACTCTTTAACATCTCACTACGCCTGATGGACAGTGACTAATGGGGTATGTGGGGGGGACGTGATAATGGGGAGTCTAGTAACCATAAAATTGCTCATGGGATTGTATATTAATGATACCAAAAAAAAAAAGACATCACTACACATTTATTAGAATGGTCAAAATCCAGAACGCTGAGACCACCAGCTGCCAGCAGGGATGTGGAGCCATGGGAGCCCTCACACCCTGCTGGAGCGGACGTGAATGGCACAGCCACCTGGGAAGACAGCGGGTGGTTCCTTAGGAAACTAAACATTCTTACCACGTGATCCAGCTATCACCCTTTGATGTTGACCCGAAAAGTTGAGACTTACGTCACACAAAAACCTACACACACATTTATAGCAGCTTTATTCATAATTTTAAAACTCAGAAGTAACCAAGATGTCCTTCAGGAGGTGAATCAACTGTTGTCCATCCAAGGCCACAGACTCTCCTTCAGCATCAGGAAGAAACGAGCTGCCTGGCCAGGAGCAGACGGGGAGGGACCTCAAATGCCTACCACTAAGTGAAAGAAGCCAGTCCAAAGGCTGCGAGCCGTGTCCAGCTCCATGACTTTCTGGAAAAGGCAAAACTATGGCGACAGTGAAAAGATCAGCAGGTGTGCCAGGGGCGGGGGTAGGGAGGGACAGCGGCGCAGAGGGTTTCAGGGCAGTGAAAGTCCAGTGTGTGGTACTGTGATGGTGGATCCATGTCATTATACATTTGTCCAAACCCGTGGAATGTAGGCCACCAAAAGTGAACCCCAATGTCGATTACGGACCTTGGGTGATTCTGGTCAGCGTAGGTTCACCGACTGCAACAAATGTACAGTCTGGTGGGGGATGGTGACAGTGGGGGAGGCTGTGCCTGTGGCGGGGGGACAGGGTGGGTGTATGGGGAATCTCTGTACCTTCTGCTCAGTACTGTTATGAACCTAAAACTTCAAAAAAAAAGTCTACTAAAAAAACATAAAACTCAAAAGTGGGAGCTGAAATGTGCACAAGCAATTGGTTTCCTGCAGAAGCCAGAAAACTCCAGTCAGGAGGGAAGCGTGGAACACAGCCACGGCCAGTTACTGGTCACTTCAGAAGCCAGTTGGAGGAAAGACCTAAAGAATCCTAAGTGCCTTGCTCAACTATCATCAGCAAGTCAAAAGGGGACAGAAGAATAAAAGGCAAAACGAAGAAGAATCATTTACTGTCAGGAAAATATTTTTCTCAAGATTCATATTTTTCAAGTTTTGTGGTTTAGCCCTTGACACCTGAAATCTATCAATTTCAGTTCAACTGTCTTAATGCCAAGTCAAGACCAGACGGGAAGCCAAGCAGCTCAAAAAGCCGTCATTTCTATGCAGGTCCCACGGCCCACACAGCACACCCACCCACACCTCCATTCTGGCAGAGCGAAGGAGAAATGGACCACACCGCCTGATGCAGCTATTCAAGTGAAATCAATCTGCCATTTCTGCAGCCTCAAATTGATGAGCACATGAGAACTCATTTATAATTGCTTATTTCTACTTCACAACACTCCTTCCAGTATTTCTCTTAAAAAATATCCATTAACACTGCATTATTTTTTTATAACCCATAAAGTTAATGTTGATTGGAAATATGTCCTCATACCGACTTAAGGAAAGCCGCAGCCCCACACACTGGCTGAGCCCACCCCCCAGGCTGAGCGGTCTGCTCTGCTCCAGTCTCTGCCAGGCCAGTCAGTCGGTGCCCGCAGAGGGACCAGAGCCCCGTGTGGGGGTCAGAATGGGAGGAGGAAGAGACGCATTTGTTTTGTATTAAACAAAAAGAGGAAGAAACAAGGTTAAAATGAAGTTTATTATTTTTTTGATTTTTTTTTTTTTAATAAAACTGTTGGTGGAACAGCTATTTTCTCCCCATGGCAGAGTGGCCCCTGAAAGATGCACTAACCCCTTCTTAAGGCCTTAACAAGATTTTTTTGTACTTTTTTTCTTTTCTTAAAACTCAGATATTCAAAAATTATACAATTTACAAACAAAACAAAACGATACAACGTAAAGAATCACATAGCATGGGCTGCTCAGCAGACAGGTTCCCTTTTCCTTTATAAAAACAAAAGCAAAAGAAAAGGTTGGCTGGGTGTTGCCGGTCAGCTTAAGCCACACCGGTCACGCCCCACACCCCCGCCAGGCCGACCCGGCAGCTCAGGCTTCCTGTCCCTCCGTCCTGGGAGTCAGGGCACAGCTGCCTGGAAGGCGCCCAGAGGCTGCGCCTGCCGTGTGCACGCTGTGGGGCACTCGGAGTTCTCACAGCTGCACCTCAGGGCACCTGCCAATTTCACCCCCCAAAAACATAAAAATTTTAAAAATAAATAAATAGTGTTTCTGGAAATGAAAAAAATTAACTTTTGTGTCTAGACATCCTTCTCCCACTCCTGAAAACACGGACCATCCCCATTCCCTACCCCATAAACCTTCCCACTTCTGAGACAAATTAATGACCAAGGATGGTTTTGGTGTGGTTTGTCTCTTCCAATCCTGGGTCTAGAGCTCTCTGAACTGGCGTGAGACAGGCTAAAGGTCAAGGTCACACCCCGTCCTTCATGAGATGAGTTTGTTCAGTTCAATTCCACATTTAAATTTCACTGTCATTGGAACAAATTTGGAGTTCTTTCACTAGATAATTTTAAAATAGAATCAAAAGGGATAGCGCACCTTTCATTTAAACAAAGTCTTTCCAGACTAAAAATAGATTTATATATATATATATATTTTATCCCTCCCTTTTAATCCACCCCTTTCCCATCCCCTCCCTCCCCCCTCCCCCCACATTGTCACTATGGAGATTGTGTCCATGGAAACAGCCATTCCAACGCCTTGGGGCTCTCTTTCCTGTGGTGTCACTGGTCGGAGTGTGATGTAAGAACTAGGAAGGAAGTGCTGGCGTGGTGGGTGGGGTGGGGCAGGGCTGCACAGTGGGGCCATTCCATTCCAGCGCAAGTATCCACCACCTTCTCATCTCCACAGTCTCACCTAGAAGACAGAATGGACACTGGGTGCTGGGAACCTCCCGCTCCAGCAGCGAACAGCCCCCGCTTGGCAGTGGTGCTGGGACAGGGCTTTCTGCAGGGTCCAGCAGCAGACTCCGGAAATGTGCGGACAGGGGAGACACCCAAGACCAGTGGTGGCACCGCTGTGTGGCTCTGGGCCTGGAACCGGGTTACAGGCAGCAGTGACCTGGCTAGCTGTCCTGGGTCAGGACTGAGTGCCTCTCACAGAATGTCTACCTCTGTGGGGGAGGAAGCAAGCAAGCCTAGGGCAGACTCCCTGACCCTCCAAGGTGGGGCTGCCCTGGAGGGGAGGCCCCACTTGAGACCCCAGCAGCACTTGGGTGGTACGCAGCAGTCCTCACAGAGGTGGCTGAGCTCTTTCCACTTAAAGAGCACTCTGCCTGCGAGTCCCCCAGGCATCCCGCCACGAGCAGTTCCTCTTCTGGCACAGGCTCCGGGCTCAGGAATGATCCCACAACCCACGTGGGGCAGGTGGGGTTGGACCAAGGTCTTCCTCAGAATGCTTCATGGGTCATTACACGTGCAAAGGTCTCAGAGAGACACAGCTGTTTCCAAGGCATTCAGTTCAGAAAAATTAACCAGAAGCCAAGAGCCTCACTTGCTTCCCACCAGTCACAGGGTCCCCGGCATCTGGGTGCCGTGGGGGCTCACCTTGCTTCCTCCTCAAACCCTCTTTGGGGTCCTCCTCCAGCAGCGTGCATCAGGGAAATCCTGCTGTCACTATCCCTTTTCTGTTTCCATAAAACTTACTAACATGCACGACAGTTAAAAAGCATGAGCTAAGAACATTCTGTCTAAAAGCACACATACATATACCTGGCCCTTGCCCGAGAGAGGGCAACTGCTTGGCAGGAAACATGAGATCAGGAAGACCCTCTGCAAGGACAGTGGGACGTCACCACGCTCAGTAAAAAGCAAACCCCAGAACTGCTGCCAGGCCAGCGGCTGAGCCATCCTGCCACCCTCAGGATGCCCAGTGTGGCTGCCCTGGAGGCCGCCCAGTCCCCGTGGCCCATGCTCCCTACTCTCCCAGCACAGGCCAGAGAAGCCGCCTCTCTGAGGACTCCTGGGAACCAAGGCCCACTGTAAGCGCACTGACGAAGGCAGAGCTAACGGGGCGTCCCCGGCAGAGACCAGAGGGGCTGAATCTTGCTGGGGATATGGGTTACAGGGAGAGTGCACAGAGGACAGGGCAGGGTTTGCCCTCCCCATCTCGGGCCTGCACCCCCATCCTGCTAATTGCTCTGAACAGGAGGCCTCCACCTCAGCGCCCAGGGTCTGTGGGCTGCTGACCACGGGCTCCTCCTGTGGCACCACACGAGTGTGTGGTGGTCCAGGCAGCTGCCATTCTCAGCACTGCCTGCCTGGAGCTCTATCTTCCAATCTTTCCGAAAGGGGCCTTTCCCCATGTCTGATATTAGGTCGGCCAAAAGATGACACCTTGAATGTAGTGGGACCCCAACTTCTCAGAGCTACTTTCAAAAACTGTTCCTTCAGTCGGGAGAAAAGGAAGAAAATGTGTTAGACACCTACTGTGTGCCATGTACGTTACTTAACAGTAACACCGAGAGGCCTGTCTTGCAGATGACAGAGGTGAAGCTGAGGGAGGGGACACATGTAGCCCAAAGCCAGTGGCTGGTCAGAGGTGAGACTGGGGCTCACATCCAGTAAAGCTCCTCTGACTGGGCCTCAGGGACCATGCCTTCGAGCCTCAGTTGCTGCGTGGTCCTATCCAACTGCATGGATGTGGCTGAGAGACAGCCTAGGCCCCAGGGAGAACGCCGGGGAGCAGACATGGTGCCAGCTGCAGCCACTCTGAGCTGAGGGCTTGCAATGCTCCCTTTAAGAAGGCATCTAGATGTCCAGCTGCCGGCAACAGGATTCCATGCTGGGCCGAAGCCTCCTGACACCATGCTCCACACTCCTCCGTGCTCTCCCTCAGCGTCACGTCTGTGGCTGAAGCTGTGCCTGCTGGGGCCCAAGGCTGGCCTTTGTTCCCTGACCCGTACCTGGCCGGGGTGCTCTCCACGTCCCTGAGACAGACCCGCAGTGCTGCCTGCGGGGTGGGGGCCTCACTAGGGGTCTCTCTGATCATGGGCACAGCCAGGGTGAGGGAGCGCTTTTCCTCCTCTAGCACAGATGCCCAGCACCACTGTGCACCTGCTCCAGGCTTGGGCCCAACGGGCAGGACAGACATGGCCCCTGACCTCATGGAGCGGACATTCTAGTGGAGATGCAGATCACAGGTACCCAAATTGTTTGGAACTGCAGCGATGCTAGGAAGGCTGCAGAGTAGGGTTGGAGGTGGACAGATAGGGACATGGAAGGGAAGGCCTATAGGAGGAAGTGACACTGACGTTGGGACCCAGAGATCTGCTAAGGGCTCCAGGCCCAGGGAATGGCCAGGGCGAAGGCCCAGAGGCAGGAGATGAAGGAGGCCGGGTGCCGTGCTGGGAACCTCCACAGGCCTCTGAAGGCACAGTTAGGAGTCTGGACTTGATTCTAAATGTGACGGAGCTTCTGACGTAGAGAAGAGGTGTGTGCGTGTGCGTGTGCACTGAGCACTGCCAGGCCGAGCAGAGCAGCAGTGTGGCGGGGGCGGCGAGTGGCACCGTGGGTCTGGGCTGCGGGGAGGGGGGTGGTAGAGAGAAAGGGGCTGAGTCAGGTTCCTTGGAAGTGTAATACCAGGCCTCTACCTGGCCCAGCCTGGGGAAAGGGGGACTTCAGGGCATGGCACTCACTCACACAGGCATGGGCAGTGCCACCTCTCCAGTGTTAACACTCCAACTGCAGAGCTCTCGGAGCGGCCCGTTCCAGGGCAGAGGGGCTGCTGTGTGCAGGCGACACCCCCCTGCTCAGGGCAAAGGAGCAGCAAATGGAGGTTACTGCTTCCTAACCATTGGGTCGGGGGCCTGATGGGGGGAGTGGGGCCTCCTTATTCACCACGGGACAAGAGAGGAAGACAAAATGGGTGGGGGGCGGGGCCACCGTCAGATCCCTGCTACCAGCCACACAGAGCCAGCAAGGCAGCCTGGACACAAGCAAAGGGCAGGCAGCCACAGGCCTGCCACACTGGAGGCTGCACCAGGACTTCTCCTCTCTGGCACTGCTGGCCTGGTGAGGGACAAGGCCAGGGACCTCATGCTAGTGGGGGTGTAGGGGATCACAACTCGCATCTCCACCCCCCACCCCAGGCACCTCTGCTGGACAGGGCAGCTGCAGGGCCCACTCTGCAGCTTCAGTCCTTCCAGCTCCTGCTGTGCACAGCAGATTAGCGGGCTGTCAGCCTATGTGCCCAGGCCTTGCTGACTCCCTACCCCATGCCACGCTGTGCTGGGCAAGGCAGACATGTTTCCTGACTAATTTTCACAAGGCTGGCCACTGTTATTTCTCTGTTTACAGAAGAAGAAACTGAAGCATAGAGACATTAAGGGCCTGAGCTGGTCGCACAGCACACCAGGAAGCAGGCTCACACGTACATCCAGCCTCCCTCCCTGCCTTGCTGGGATACCCAAAGAGGGTGGCTTTCTATCTGCAGGATAGACCCAGAGATGAATGCCTTTCAGGTAGGGTGTGTCACCCCTGACCTCTGGGGCTTCCACACAACCTGCAGAGGGCTGATGGTACCTCCTGGGCCTTAAGGACAGCAACTGCTCTTAACGTGACAGCTCAAGTGAGAAACCAGGCAAAGGGAGGACAGCATGTGAAGAACAACATTTCAGGTAGACAAGAAGTACATGCCTCCAAGAGGTGAACAGTCTGACCTCACGCTGTTGGGCCAGGCCACTGTCTCACTCAGCGCTTTGGTTTCTGATAGATAAACTGGAATAATAATGCCAACTTTCCAAAGAATAAACGACGCAGCTTACTGTCCCACTCCGGAGTGCAGGGCTCTCTCGGCTGGCAGGGCCCAAGAGCCGGTAGAGAGGAAGGAGACAATGAACAAAGTTAGAATCCCCAGAGGGCCGGGCCAGGGCCCGGCCTGCCTCTTTTCCTCAAGCACAGGCTGGAATTGCAGGACAAAAACAAAAGACACCAAACAAAAGTGGTTCTTTCCCCACCAGGATTCTCCAGGAAACTGAGGAATATCCATCAGGGCCCTTCTAGAAAATGGCTCTGGGCCAGGCAGAGGAATCAACAGGAAGCTGGCAGAGTGACACAACTCAAGCCCAGGCACACTCAGAAGGACCAGGAGAAAAGTTCCTGGAAGCCGCCTGGCTGTGGCCTTGCCCTGGGGGCTGCTCGGCAGGGAAGGAGCGCGGGGCTCCGGGGGCCTGGCAGGGGCAGGCCGCCTGGTGCCACCACTGCTGCTGTCCCCAGTGCTCTGTCCGCCCCGCTGGGTCCTGTGACCAAACCACCTGTTCCGCACTGCCCCCTCCATCCCAGCCCCGTTCCCTGAAGAGGAAGGGAGAAAAGCACACAGCAGCAAAACCCTCACTTGAAACTCCTGAAGAATGCATTGAGCCCCACTGGCCCCAGAATCAACCCTGGGAACAGAGGGTCCTTCTCTGGGGGTCGGGACCAGAGCCCAGCCGAGAAACAGATGACTTCTCAGAAGGGGAAACTGCCACATTCGGTGATGAATCCTCTTTGTTCCTCAAACTACTGTTAGGTATTCCAGAGAAAGGTGGACCCACCCCCCTGCCATTTGTAACAAAGGGGAGGGAACATTCCACAGAGACTCAGCAGGGCCACGGTGCTGCCTGGGGGCCAGGCCCAGCACACCTATGTGTGGCTCCCAGACGCCCTGCCTTTCAAGACGGATTATCCCATAAAGGACACTTCTCAGACAAGGTGCCCCACCTTACCCGCAGGAGCAACTGCCCTGACTTACATTCTGACTCCTCTTTTCCTGCTCTGTGCGGATCCCCTCCCTGTTTCTGTGACTGGTGAGGGCAGGGAGGGGAAGGAGCCAGGGGGAGCAGGGAGGCCCGCAGCTGCTGAGCCGGTAGTCCTGTAATCCTGTAATCCTGTTTTCAGACACACACTACCAGTCCTGACCATGAGCTCACAGTCTCAAAAAGCACAACTCAATCCCTTTTGATTTTTAAGAGTAGAATTAAATCAGATGCTAAAGTCTACTAAATATTTGAGGGGATTTTCCTTCCCTTCTTTGTACTTCTGTTAAAAGGAATCCTTCAAAGTACTGGGAAAAAGGCTACTGCACATGCACCACGGTCCCCAGGGCCTGTGCTGGAAGCCGGCTGTGTCCTGCCTTCGGAACACCACACACAGGCTGAAGCTCAAGGTGGTCACATGGAACCCCAGTGGACAATGGGATGGTTTCAAAGCCCCATGCCACCTTTCCACAGATACTCTGGGGGAGCTAAGCAGCAAACGGAAGAACATTTTCTCCACCTGGTGTTGGCAGGCCACACAGTTAAACGCAGGGGTGCAGCCTGGCCTGGGCGAGCGGCAGGGTGGGGGCCGGCCGCGGAGTCGGGCGGGGCGGGGCCACTCACCTGTGCCTGCTGTACTCTCCATTCTGCGAGCACACTGCCCCCTCACCCCCGCTCCGACTGCTCTGTGCTGAGGCCGCCTTTTGCTGTCTTGTTCTGCAAGGCGGGGAGAGGGCATGGGAGGGGAGGCTGCCGCCGGCCAGGCCCAGGAGACGAGACAGGAGGGCAGGAGAACGAGGGAGGCAGAGAAGAGATCGGCACATGGACAAGGGAAGAAAAAGCAGAGAGTCAGTGTCGGATGACGAACAGGAGATACTCAGGCAGGGTGTTCGGAGGCAAAATGTGACCATTAAAAAAGAGAAGTTTTAAAAACAAAAACATGCAAATTAGGTAAAAATAAAGTGACTACTGTAAAAGCTTATGATCCACCTCTGAAAGGCATTTTAAAGAAAAGCCTAAGTATCTTTCAGAAGTGTTCTGAGGGCAGACCTGTCAGGACAGCCTCTTTCTAGTATTTCCGGCCCTACTTGGAGACTGAAGACAGTGATGGCCAGTGACCACCAGGTGTCAGTGTGACCCCAGCCAGAGGAGAGGGCAGCTCGGCGGGAAATTCCCGTCCTTTTCAGGAGTGCCTTCTGTGTCCGCCCTCTCCCCACACGTGTGGACGCTCAGAAACCGGCCTTCAGCCCCCCGCATCTACCATCCTTTCCTAAAGGGACAACCACGGCGCCACCCGCGCATCATCTGGGCCATGAGGCAGCAGCCCAAGACGGGAGTGGGACCTGGAGGAGGGGACTTCGCCAGAGCCCCGGAGCCGACAACCAGGGCTGGGAAAACGCCTCTGCTTACTACAGGCCCTACAACCCACCTTACGTCGCACCCACCTGTGACCTGGGGCGCCAATCAGCTGAAGCAGAAACCAGCCCCTCCACCAGGCCTTGTGCTTCCCCATTTCTCCTTCCCCCGCTCCCAGCCTCCTGGGGCCCACGGGGCGCCGCACACCTGGCCCGCGCCTGGGGCCTCCCTCCACCCTCCCGGGGCCGAAGCAGGTGGCAGCCGAGGCCCCAGGTGCAGGTCCTGTGACATCTGGTCTTCGGCACCCGCTGCCAGCCCGCCGGGCACACCGGGGCTCCGGGGTTCTGACTCACCTTGTGCTTGGGACACCTCACCGAGAAGTTCTCCTCACGCAGCCAACAATCTGCAAGACAAGCAGGGGTGTCAGCGGCGGGGGCGCAGGGCATGGTCAGCCACGGAGGCCAGCGGTCTGCCTGGGCCCCCTTTCTGAAGAAGAAAACCTTAGAAACCATGGAATCAACATGATGGAGTATCAGCCACTTAAAAATCAATTCAGCTACGGAACGGTATGGGAAATACTCATGACATGGAACTGCGTGAAAAATGAGGATACGTAAATGTGTAAATACAATCCTAATTTTATCAAATGTTTTATATGCATAAAAAAGGGGCAAAGGAAATCCACCAGAGTATAATGGAGGTTCTTTGTGGGTAGGAAGATTACAAGTGGTTTTAATTTTATTTTTCCTGTATTTCCACAATGATACAATATTTTGATAATCAGAAAGCTTCCAATAAAGGTTATTTAAAAAATCCTTGATGGTAGGCTTAGCCCAGTTCACAGGCCCCAGCCAAAGCTTCCTCATACAAAAAAGTCTGAATCTGGAGGCATATTTTCTCCTCTGTCAAGAGCCCACGTCAGGGACAGAAAGGAGGCTGGGCCCGAGAGCCTTCACCCTACAACCCACAGAGACACGGAAGACGCTCCTGACACTAGCTACATAAGCCATGCTAAACGCTTCGGAGGAAAGTGAAATCCCACATGGGGGCTATTACTCCTTGGAGGGAAATGATTCATTCCAACTTTTAACATGGTGACAGCATCCTCCATGCCAGCCAGGACAGGCCGCCACCACCAGGGGAGTCGAGCTCTATGGCACACAGGGTAGTGTGCGGAGCAGGGCGAGGAAATCTAATTAATAAGTTCACTCTGCACACCACAGCTTGCGGAGACTGTCAGCCAGGTCACTGGTGCAAGATGCGGTGGCAGAACGTTAATAAATATTGATCACACATTCTCAGAGCTCTGAGGCACCATGGCGGAAGGCAGCCACAGTACTTAGCCTTGTTAAATGTGCAATTTAAGTCAGGTTTAAACTGAAGTCCAGATTAGCAGCCTGGGTACTCACAGATTTTAAGTGAAATAGTAATAAGCAAGGGAACAAACACACAAATGAAAACTCTGAGGTAATCTGGATCCTAAACAAATCAAAACAGGCCCTACATAACTGGGCTAAGCCTGTACCATCACTACGTCCCCTCTGGAGTCCCAGAACATCCAAGAGTGGGCCAGCAGCCTTTTCTGCCCCTGGGGCAAGCCTCTGCACCCCTCTGCCTGCAAGCAAATAGCATGGCAGTAAATGTAATGTGTTAATTTAAAACCCAGAAGTACGTGGCGTGACCAGGGCTCCTGCTGCTCCAATCTGCCAGAGAGCTTATGAACAGCAGGAGACAGACAACTGGAGCTCAGAGAAGCACTTGCTCCGTAACTGAGCTTTGGTAGCGCTGCCTGCTGGCAGAGTCTTTAGTTTGGGTCAAAGAGAAATAGCACAGTCTTTGTGGGGTTCTGCCACCCTTATGCCACAGGTTTTACAGAAATGACGAGGGGACCATGTTAGTTAGAAAAGATGCCACCAGAAAGGCAAAGGTGGCTCGCTTCCCCCGAAGAGCCATGGAGTGGTTACCAGCTGCGAAGGACCATTAGTAAAATACACCTGATGTTAGGATACATGTCCCTTCTAAGTTTAAAAGCAGAGAAGAAATAAAACAGTGTAAGTATACACTAACGGCAACTTATAACTAAGCCAAGTGCTTCTGGAAATGGAGGTTTCGTAAACAAATCTGCCAGAAACGATGTCCACCTTTGGCAAGGCCGCCCACGCAGGGACACTGCAGACAAGTGTTCTCATCTGTTCTCGTGATAGCCACAGGCCATCAGGAACTGCAATTCCCGTTTTCGGCAGGCATGAGAACCACAGCTAGGCGCGCAGCCACCTGGAAGGGCACGGGAGACCTTCCTTGGCTGCCTGGAACCAGCTCCTGCTGAGGGAGAGCAGAGGCATACAGTGAAACCTCTTCTGAGGCCTCAGCGCCGGCGCCCGGCCCTACACAGCCAGCCAGTCAGCCATTAGTCTCTCGATATGTTTTAAGCCCCTGGCAATATCCTACACTGCCCAGAGGGCCTGGTCAGCACTTCCACACAGTGAAGTCAAAGTAAATGGCTTACTGGATCATCACACAAGTTGGAAAAGACTCACAAGGTTGTCAACAAGCTGGTTTCCAGACACTGATGGCAGCCCTGGGAAAAGTATTACATTTTCATTCCTCTCTAAGCGTAAAGGCGGTGTGGACTTTGCTAATCTCCTTGTAACAAGCTATTTGGAGCTCCAGATACCCATATGCATGGCACATACCCAGACCAAGCCTGGTGAGCTTGAGGATGGAGAAAATGAGAGGGGAGGTCTAGTGTCCTTTGGATCCGCAAGGCCCCAGACAGTATCTCCAGTTCACCTACAATCTACCTCAGAGCTGGTTATTCCTTATATTGGTGAGATTCAGGCTGGGACAAGGACCCTGGTGGGAGTGAGAGGGACTGCCTCACTGAGGGACAGTCTTGGGAGAGGCAGGCTCAAGCTCCTGGGCCTAAGGAGGGGAGTAACAGGGCAAGAGCAAGGCCCTAGGACTGGCTTCTGGGGTGCAGAGGGCTGTCTCCCCCTTCATAATGACCCAGACTTGGCTCTGAACCCGCTACTGCAAAATCAAAGTCTGTGGCAGGGACCTCTGATGAAATGGTGGCTACAGAAAGTGATTTCCTAGCTGCGTTTCTTCAGGAGGGTAAAAGAAACAGCCCCTCTAGGCAAGTCTCCTTATGCACAGTGGAATTATTAATGAGCGCTACAGCTCTTTCTCCTGCAGCCCTAATTGTTGTGGCTCATTGCATTAAGCACATTAAATCTTTTTTTTTCAGCACCAGTGCTTATGTTCTTGTTACTGCTTTTCCCACCTGGAGCCAAACCCTTTGCCTGTGACGTATAACCAGTAGCATGGAAGAGCTGGCCATGGTGTCACAAGTGTAGGGTCGACATCAGGTAGGAGGGAAGCTGCAGGGGTCAAAGGTCCTCCTGAAACAAAGACTGTCTCCATGAAGATGTCCCAGTGATAAAAGTTTCCCCCAGACATGAAGAGCTCTGGGAATGTTTGGGCGGCGACAGTGAGGCAGAAATGGAAGTGTTAAACAGTTCCTTACTCCATATCCAGATGAGGGACTCTCAAATCCAGGGACTTATTTTTATGGTAATTAGAAAGTCAATCACTGAATACCTTTCCTGGATACAAAGATCCATATTTTTAGAACAGAATTCCTGAGAAAAGCAAATGGGACAATAAACACAAGAATCCATCCCCACAGAGCAGTGCAGGTGTTTGGGTCATCAAAAAGACCAATAAATACCAAAGACACAGTCGCCTTGTGAAGCTGCTTCTCAGCTCAGCTCTCCACACAAAGCAGGAGAATGTACAGCAGGAGGGGCCGCACGGCTAGAAGGCCGAGGCCCACTGACCCACCAGCCTGCCTCTTGCCGGGTACTTGGCCACAAACTTCTGCCAGAGACGTTACTAATGCACCTGGGCAGGCCACATATGACAGGCTCAAACAGAGAGTGACAACTATAGGTGACTTACTAACCCCTGCTTTCCTGCGGGTGATGCAGGGCGGTGACCGGGTAAGCCTGCACAGAGAAAAGGAAAGCATCTTGCCTGAACACCCCCAACAATACTGCCCGAGCTCAATCAAGGTGGTACTCAGCCTGTACTGTCCAGCTGCTAGCCACATGTGGTCAAGCAAATTAAGTTAAAATAAAATAAAATAAAATTAGATTTAAAAAGACAAGCAGTGCACCCATGGGACATGAGGTTACCTGCCTGCTGCTCAGAATTTGTTCAGCAGAGAGCCTCAGTACAGACCACTTCTCACCCAGCCCCCTATAGGGAGTTCCATTCTCCATGTGGAACAAACAACTGCTAAAAACTTAATACTGAAAATCTTCATTTAAAGACCATGAAGCTTAAACTAAAGAGAGAAAATAAAACATTCTGATGTAACTAGAGGCAACATCATGAAAATGAAGAAAGGCACCAGTTGGCTCTTGAGAGGATTTAATGGCTGTACTATGTATGGAATATGCCACACCATGACACAGGGTGCATTACAGCTTAGACTCAATACTGAAACATTTAGGGGAAGAAAGAGAATGGAAGAGACAGACGAAAACCTAAACTCCTTGAACTGACACTTCAAGGGCCCCTTCTTACTCCTCACACATCTACATCTCTCTGGCCACCAGCTGCCCCTCTGTGTGGGCAAACACACTCTGTTTGAGACCTTAACTTTGGCGGAAACATTATTTTTCTGTCCTTTTCTTGTTCTTTTTAGCTGCTCCTCCTACAGGAACTTGGAAAGAAAAGAAGAGGGAAGGAGCAGGAAGAACAACAGGCAGGTGGCAAGGCAGGGGCATGCTGAAGTGACCCTCACACGTGCTCACACAGCAACCTGTGCTATCCGACTCCACGTGCTTTATTATGCTTTTGAACTGGCTTCCCTGTCAGGTCAGCCTCGCCCTTCCCCTTCTCCTCTCTCAACACCAGATCACACCCAACCTCCCAGGACAGCAGCTGCCTCCAAGGAAAGTTACGCCTCCTGCTCAGAATTTAGGAAGCGCTGAGAAACGACAAGCACCATGCCACTTGCACTCTTATTTATCTTTCCATTTTCTTCTCCCTCCATCCTGACCACAAGCGGTATGGGGGCTGGCTTGGTGATGGTCTTAGATACATCTAGTACTCAAAAGTAACTAGTGAAAACATTCACTTGAAGAGACAACAGTCTGCAGGGAGAAAGAGGATTTTCCCAGGCTGGTGAAGTTGAGTCAAAACTCAAGTCTTTGCATCACTCATTGGATGGCACTTGTCTGACAAAAGGTTTCCCTTCTTTCCCCAGTCATCACACACTGTACGACATTGCTCTTGATCATCAACAGAAGTGGAAAAGATGTTTAACAAAATGCAACACCCCTTCATGATAAAAACACTCAGCAAACTAGGAACAGAAGGGAACTCCTCAGCTACATCAAGAACATTTATGAAGAACCTACAGTTACCATCATATTTAGCAGGCTAGAAACAAGACAAGGATGTCAGCTCCTGCCACTGCTATCCAACATTGTACTAGAAGTTCTAGCTAGAGCAATTAGGCAAGAAAAAGAAAAAAGCATCTAACTGGAAAGGAAGAAGTAAAACTATTTGCAGATGACAGATCTTATATACAGAAATGATTTTTGCTGCTCTGGGTCCTTTGCTGTTACATATGTATTTTAGGATCACCTTGTCCATATTTGTAAAAAAAAAAGCCATTGAAATTCTGATAGGGAATGCATTGAATCTGCATATCAAACTCGGGAGTTTTGCCATCTTAACAAGAGTATGTCTTCTAATCCATGATCAAGGGATATCTTTCCCTTTACTTTAGTCTTTAATATCTTTCAACAGTCTTTTATAGTTTTCAGAATGTAAGTTTTTCACTTACTTAAATTTATTCCTAAGTATTTTATGTTTGGTGTGACTATAAATGGAATTATCTGCCTAATTTAATTTTCCTTGTAAGTAACAAACATGATTTATTTTGTATATTGATCTCACATCCTATAACTTTGCTCAGCCTATTGATTAGTTCTATTTTTTTTTCACACCAAACATAATAAAACACTTAGGAATAAATTTAAGTTAGTGCAAAATTTACATTCTGAAAACTACAGATCACTGTTGAAAGAAATTAAAGACTGAAATAAATGGAAAGATATCCCTTGATCGTGTATTAGAAGACATACTCTTGTTAAGATGGCAAAACTCCCGAGTTTGATCTGCAGATTCAATGCATTCCCTATCAGAATTTCAATGGCTATTAATTTATTTATTTTTACAAATATGGACAAGGTGATCCTAAAATTCATATGTAACAGCAAAGGACCCAGAACAGCCAAAAACAATCTTACAAAACGGAACAAAATCAGAGGACTCACATTTCCCAGTTTCAAGATCTACTACAAAGTTACAGTAATTAGAACAGTATGGTAGTGGATGGAGTCCGGAAATAAGCCCATACATGTATGGTACAGGTTTTTGACAAAGGTGCCAAGATCACTCAATGTCTTTTACATAAAAAAAGTCTCATATAAATGGTGCTGGGACAACTGGAATCCATATGCAAAGGAAAGAAATGAATTCCTACTTCACATCATAAAAGTTAACTCAAAATGGATCAAAGACCTGTGTAAGGTGTAAGGGTTAAAACTGTAAAACTCAAGAGAAAACATGGGCATGTATCTTTGTGATTCTGGATTAGGCGACAGTTTCTTAGATAAAAGAAAATACAACAAGCCACAAAAAGCACAAGCAATGAAAGAAAAAATAGCTAAACTGAACTTCATCAAATATGCTCAATATCATTATCCATAAGGGAAATGTAAATCAAAGTCACAATGAGATAATGCTTCATACCCACTGGGATGGTTACAATAAAAAAAACAGGTAACAGCAGATAACAAGAGTCGGGGAGGATATGGAAAAACCAGAACCCTCATACACTGCTGGAGGGAGATAAGATGGTTTAGCCTCTTTGGAAAATACGCTAGCAGTTCCTCAGAAGATTAAACATAAAGTTACTCTGTGACCCAGTAATTCCACTCCAAGCTTTATTCCCAAAAGAACGGAGGGGCTGGGGGGGGGAAAGGAAGCCTACACAAAGACTTACATGTGAATGTTCATAGCAAGATTATTTGTAATAATCAAAAGTGGAAAACCCAGCTTCCGGGAGAAGATGGCGGTGTGAGCAGGGCGGCAGAAATCTCCTCCCAAAACTATATTTATCTACGAAAACACAGAAAATACATCTATTCCTAAAAGAGAGACGAGAATACACAGGAAAGCGCACAGCGTGCAGCTACACCCGAGAGGACTCGGCACCCCAAGGGGCGGGTAAGATACGGAGCCGCGACCCGGCGGGACCCGAGCACTCCCCCACCCCAGCGCACCGGCGGGAGGAGAGGATTCAGAGCCGGGAGGGAGTGGAAGTACACCCCGCGAAGTAGCCAGCCCCCGGTGATCTGCGCGAGGAGCGCTGACCCACATTGCGCAGTGCAGCTGAGATTGGAGAGACAGAGGGGCAGGATCTGAGCGGGAACGCAGCCGGCTCCCGGGAAGGAAAAAAAAAAAAGTGCGCTTTCTTCAGCGGTCTTAAAGAGACAGGAGCCCAGCGGAGGAGCTGGATCGCCCCAGCACACTCAGCCCAGCAGGCTGGGAGTCCTGGGGAGTTTCAGACGCCTTAGCTGGCGACTGAGGAAACGTAGCCATACTTAACACTTCTCACTGAGATCAACAGCCTCCTATTCGTTCCCACCCCTGCCAGAGCGATAAAGGGCCCTGCGGAGCCGCACAGTCACAGCTGTGGAATAGTGGGGGCAATAGCGCCACCTAGAGCATTCCCACAGAATCTACATCCGGTGGGCTTTTTTTTTGTTTTTTTTGTTTTGTGTTGTTTTTTGTTTTGTTTTTGTTTTTTCTTTTCTTTCTTTTTTTCTTTTTCTTTCTTTCTTTCTTTTTTTCTTTTACTCTCTTTTTTTTTTTCTTCTCTTTTTAAAGTCTTAAAGAGCCCAGCTGACATACGTGGCAGCTATCAGTGACCAATTCTATAGCCATGAAAAGACAGAGGAATATGGTTCAGACCAAAATCAACCAGACAACCCCAGAGAGGGAGTCTGAAGGGATGGAAATGCACAGTCTTCCTGAAAAAGAATTCAGAATAAAAGACATAACCATGCTGATGGACCTACAGAGAAATGTGCAAGAGCTGAGGGAGGAAGTGAGGGGACTGAGGAAAGACAATGCAGAAATCAGACAAGCGATCGATGGGCTTAACAGCAGAATGGATGAGATGCAAGAGACTGTTAATGGAATAGAAATCAGAGAACAGGAATACAGAGCAGCTGAGGCAGAGAGA
>JAVSCE010003209.1:0-97181 GCA_032199065.1 Smutsia gigantea
TGGTGCTAAACTTTGTTATTAAATGTTTTGTGTTACAGAAATATCCAAATTTTCTTATGTCAACTGTCTTATAGTAAGCTCTCATCAGATCTTTAGCCACTGTCATTTGTAAGTCTTTTGTCATTTACAGTCACTGTTTTTTATTAGTCCTAAACTACTAATGAACTAAAAATCAACAGAACAGGTATTAGTTACACAGGATTAAGTAAACTAAGGGAGATGATTTTGTGGCTTTTTGTTTCAAATTTTGCTGATAAAGTATTTTAAGCTTTTTCTCTTAAGCTGACTACAGTTAAGTAAATGACAATACCTTTGTAAGCAGAACTGAAACATTTATCTTTCTCTCTACCTGATCCCTCCAGAATTTAAAAACTCAGTGACTATTTTTATATTTCACGGCAGTATGTTTATTTGCATTAAGTTCAGTAAGAATCTGCTTTCCTTGTAATCCTTTTAAGAGGACCGATTAAAAACACTGGTTATATTACCAAGGTTTTGACTGGAATGTCATACCTGAGAGACATGTGCATAAACTCAGATATGAACAGCTTTAAGGAACTAAGGTTGACTTTATAAAGCCAACAAAGCCCCTTAGAAGAACTGGCCTGGTACCGTGCTTACAGGGTTCCCAGCAGCCTTACCAGATGAGTAAGGAAGGTCACTTTCTGGCAGGTGCAGGAACCTCAGAATGTCTTGGAGACCTCGAGAAGAGAGGAATTCACCCAAATCTACAGGTACTGCAGGAAAAACCTGATGGCAAGTCTGGGCTGGCTTTCTGGCCTCAAGGCCTTTAAAGGTCCAATCTGAAGTTCCTTATAAAAAGTTCCAGCAAAGCACATTTAAAAGAGCCTATGTAATCAACTGCTCTTCTTGCTGTACTCATGCAAATAATCAAGCCAAGTGTTAATTATTTTCTTAATCTGGTTACTTCTAATAAAAATGAGGGTGATTTTAGAGAAAAGTATTGTTTCAATAATGCAGCCTTATCTATACTGAGTCCTAATACCAGTCATTGGGACATAGACTAGATCCAGAATTCTAGTTTCCCCAACATATCTGGCTATGATTCTCAATTCGAGTTATACTATTTTTAATCCTCATATTCAGCCATGCATTCTTTAATCTCCTTGTCAGGTCTGTTCTTGCAGAATGGAAAATCCAACTCCAGATGTTGCTACTTAATCTAATAACATGATTTATTCTATCTCACCTAGAAGCCATGAACCTGCAAATGGTGATAGCAATAGAACCCAAGATGGAAACTCCCATCTTCCGAGGCCCTCCTCACCAATCACTGATGGAGACCTAGCTGCACCCCTTACTGTGCCCCTCTCAGCATGAAGCAGCCAGAGCAGTCATCACCCCCTTTCGGTAGCAGCAGGGTCTCTATCTGTAGAGGGGGAAATGAGACAGTGACCATTGGCTTAGACAGAGTAGGGTGAGGGCCTCTGGAAAATGCAAGGCAGGATATTTGCAGTCAGAGCAATGTAACTACATGCAAGGACACCCCCTACCAAAACTCTGTGTTAAACATTAAGCTCTAGGGTCATTCTTCAGTAAGATCAGTTGGTGTCCCCCAGATAAAGAAGAGTAGCCCATGTTTTTATTATGCTAATCATTTGTAAGATTCACTTTAGCATGCTAAAAAGGCCCAGGCCTATGTGCTGTCTCTCCTCTTTCAGATCTGATGGGGTGGTTTTGCAAACTGGGCAACTAATTTAGCATGAAGACCCAGTTGTAAACAACATAGTAAAAGGCAAGAAAGATTCTACCTTAAAGATAAGATTGCATTTTAACACCCAGGAAGTTTAAGAAGTAAGAATTTTAACTTACTCTTTAGCAAACAGACAATACCTCAGCCCACCTTGGGGGCTGGGCAGGCTGCCTTTTGATATGCTCCTAGACCAGGATGGAGGTGTCCCAGAGAAAAGCCAGGCAGGAAATTCCTTGTGTTAAGTTAATTCTAGATATTCAGACACCACTTAACAAGTCCACACCCTAAGCTTTTTTTCATGTTCCCCAAAAATCCTCATTTTGCCTATAAAACCCCTAGACAACGCACCACACCGGACTCTCTTGTCCCCTCCTGGCATGAACCAGGAGCTCTGTCCTTTCACTTTATCTCTAAATAAAAGCCAGTACCTTGCTCTCCTACCTTGAGTGTTTGTGAAACTCATTCTTTGGCTTCATGAACAAGAACCCAGGCACCTCATGAAGCTCATTCTTTGGCTTCGTGAACAAGAACCCCGGCATCAATATCCCCAGAACTCGGTACAAAGCAGATGTCTACTATCATTTGTTGAATAAAAGTATCACCCTTCATCATCAGCTGGGCAACATACTGAAAATCTGTATATGATCTGCCCAACAATCTAATAACTTTCTATTTCAAGTATCATAGTATAATTATAAAATTTCAAAAAGTAACTGCAGCCAAAAAATCCTTCTTTAACTCCAGTTAAATGAAATTTCAAAGTATAGAATTTTTGCATAACCAAACATCTTTTATTTTTTACAACTGAAATACCAAAGACACAACCTATCTAACCATAACATTTCCATATTTTTCTGTTTATTTAACCAAACTTTGAACGAGGTTTTTAAAAGGAACATCTGTAACAAAAGAATATTAATCACTCAAAGTTGGCTTCACCATTTTTTGTCTTTTTCTTATATTTATCCAAGTTCTCCATCTTTAATTCTTCTTCCTCTTTGCATTGAGTATATTCCGTATCTTTTTCTGAGTTTGGAGTTGATTTCCCCTTTGGTTGCAAGAAACATTCAGAATTCAAAACTTGTTCGGCAGTAATTGAACCTCTACAATAGATCAAGCTACAGAGGAGGGATTTGACATTATCATCCTGCAAGGAAAAAGAGATGTTATCAAAAACAAACAAACAAATAGGCAAACCTGTAATAAGGATAGAGGATCCAATTCAAAAACACTTTTAATCAATGATACAGAGCTAAAATCAGTTTTTCCTATACAGATCTTTAAAAGATTTCTATAAAATTCAACTCGTTTTTACTGGAAAGGATTAATCCAGTGATAAACTAATGGAACTGAACTACAGGTAAAATTTAAAAGGAAAAAGAGAACCACAAGTTGAAATACCTCAAAAACAAGCTTAATTCCAATGAAGGACATTTTATGACTTCTTTTCCCTCTTTTTTTTAGGGTACTGGTCAGAGTTTGCCATTATGATAATGTTACACTGAAGCTCTACCTAGAAGGGTAACCTCCTTTACCTGATCAACTGCTTCAGATTTCAGTCTTGAACTGATATCCAATGAGAACTCTTCTACCACCATTACCATTATCATCACTATGGAAGTCAGAATTTACTATGTGCCAATATTTTAGAAAACATTATTTGTATTAACACATCTAAACAAGACTGCAAGGCTGCTTTTCCACTATTTTCACCTCCAAAACACATGGATATGCTTTTTTTTTTTTGCCTCCTATGCTGACTTCAATATGGGAACAATTCACACTGAATAAAAATTACCTTTTTATTGCTAGCATCCTTGTCAGACTCTGAGATCCTTAAGATCAGAAATTTTGGTATATCATTTCATGCCAAAATGAGCACAATGTCAGGTATATAACATATATTCAGTAAACATTAACTATATGACAGAATGCTGTTGCCCATATTGCATTCTACAGAATATTTTTAAACATATTTAAAGCTAGTACTTTCAGTAGGCATGAACAATTAAAATTAGAAATCTCAACCTTTAAAAAAATAGTACATGGGACTTCCGGGAAGATGGCGGTGTGAGCAGGGCGGCAGAAATCTCCTCCCAACACTATATTTATCTACGAAAACAAAGCAAATACATCTATTCCTAAAAGAGAGACGAGAATACACAGGAAAGCGCACAGCGTGCAGCTGCACCCAGGAGGACTCGGCACCCCAAGAGGTGGGTAAGATACGGAGCGGCGACACGGCGGGACCCGAGCACTCCCCCACCCCAGCGCACCGGTGGGAGGAGAGGATTCAGAGCCGGGAGGGAGTCGAAGTACACCCCACGAAGTAGTCAGCCTGGTGATCTGCGCGGGGAGCGCTGAGACACATTGCGCAGTGCAGCGGAGATTGGAGAGACAGAGGGGCAGGATCTGAGCGGGGAACGCGCCAGGGTGCTTGCAGCCAGATCCCGGGAAGGAAAAAAAAAAGCGAACGCTTTCTTCAGCAGTCTTAAACAGACAGGAGCCCAGCGGAGGAGCCGGATCACCCAAGCACACTCAGCCCAGCAGGCTGGGAGTCCTGGGGAGTTTCAGACGCCTTAGCTGGTGACTGAGAAAGCATAGCTATACTTACACTTCTCACTGAGATCAACAGCCTCCTATTTGTTCCCACCCCTGCCAGAGAGATAAAGGGCCCTTGCGGAGCGGCGCAGTCACAGCTGTGGAATAGTGAGGCAATAGCGCGACCTACAGAATTCCCACAGAATCTATGTCCAGTGGGCATTTTTTTTTGTTTTTTTTGTTTTGTTTTGTTTTGTGTTTTGTTTTTGATTTTTCTTCTCTTCCTTTTTTACTTTTTTTCTTTCTTTCTTTCTTTCTTCTTTTTTTATTTTTTTTTCTTCGCTTTTTAAAGTCTTAAAGAGCCCAGCTGACATACGTGGCAACTATCAGTGACCAATTCTATAGCCATGAAAACACAGAGGAATATGGTTCAGACCAAAATCAACCAGACAACCCCAGAGAGGGAGTCTGAAGGGATGGAAATTCACAGTCTTCCTGAAAAAGAATTCAGAATAAAAGTCATAACCATGCTGATGGACCTACAGAGAAATTTGCAAGAGCTGAGGGAGGAAGTGACGGAACTGAGGAAAGACAATGCAGTAATCAGACAAGCGAACAACGGGCTTAACAGCAGAATGGATGAGATGCAAGAGACTGTTAATGGAATAGAAAACAGAGAACAGGAGTACAGAGCAGCTGAGGCAGAGAGAGATAAAAGGATTTCTAGGAATGAAAGAATATTAAGAGAACTGTGTGACCAATCCAAACGGAACAATATTCGCATTATAGGAGTACCAGAGGAAGAAGAGAGAGAAAAAGGGATAGAAAGTGTCTTTGAAGAAATAATTGCTGAAAACTTTCCCTCGCTGGGGAAGGAAGTAGTCTCACAGTCCACCGAAGCTCATAGATCTCCCAACACAAGGGACCCAAGGAAGACAACACCAAGACACATAATAATTAAGATGGCAAAGATCAAAGATAAAGACAGGGTATTAAAGGCAGCTAGAGAGAGAAAAAAGATCACCTACAAAAGAAAACCCATCAGACTATCATCAGACTTCTCAACAGAAACCTTACAGGCCAGAAGAGAATGGCATGATATATTTAACGTTATGAAACAAAAGGGCCTCGAACCAAGAATATTGTATTCAGCACAATTATCATTTAAATATGATGGAGGGATTAAACAATTTCCAGACAAACGAAAGTTGAGAGAGGTTGCCTCTCATAAACCACCACTACAGAATATCTTAAATGGACTGCTCTAGATGGAAGCACACCTAAGGCTAAAAAGATGTCACCAGAGAAAATAAAATCATAGCAAAGAAAGCAGACCATCCAAATACTAACTAAAGGCAAAGAATAAAACACCTATTATAGAAAGAATGGAGGAGGAGGAATAAGAAGGGAGAGAAATAAAGAAACATCAGACTGTGTTTACAATAACTTAACAAGAAAGTTAAGTTAGATTGTTAGATAGTAAAGAAGTAACCCTTGAACCCTTGGTAAACACGAATCTAAAGCCAGCAATGGCAATAAGTACATATCTATCAAAAATAACCTTAAATGTAAATGGACTGAATGCACCAATCAAAAGACACAGAGTAACAGAATGGATCAAAAAGCAAGACCCATCTATATGCTGCCTACAAGAAACTCACCTCAAATCCAAAGATAAACACAGACTAAAAGTGAAGGGATGGAAAAAGATATTTCATGCAAACAACAAAGAGAAAAAAGCAGGTGTTGCAGTACTTGTATCAGACAAAATAGACTTCAAAACGAAGAAAGTAGCAAAAGACAAAGAAGGACATTACATAATGATAAAGGGGTCAGTCCAACAAGAAGATATAACCATTATAAATATATATGCACCCAACACAGGAGCACGAGCATATGTGAGACAAATACTAACAGAATTAAAGGAGGAAATAGACAGCAATGCATTCATCTTAGGAGACTTCAACACACCACTCACTCCAGAGGACAGATCAACCAGAGAGAAAATAAGTAAAATCACAGAGGCACTGAATAACACACTAGAACAGATGGAACTAACAGACATCTACAGAACTCTACACCCAAAAGCAACAGGATACACATTCTTCTCAAGTGCACAAGGAACATTTTCCAGAATAGACCACATACTAGGCCACAAAAAGAACCTCAGTAATTTCAAAAATATTGAAATCCTACCAACCAACTTCTCAGATCACCAAGGTAAAAAACTAGAAATAAATTTTAGAAAGAAATCAAAAAGGCTCACAAATACACGGAGACTTAACAACACTCTCCTAATTAATCAATGGGTTAACGACCAAATCAAAACAGAAATCAAAGAATATATGGAGACTAATGACAACTACAACACAAAGCCACAACTTCTGTGGGACGCAGCAAAGGCAGTTCTAAGAGGAAAGTATACTGCAATCCAGGCCTATTTAAAGAAGGAAGAACATTCCCAAACGAATAGTCTAAAGACACAATTACTGAAATTGGAAAAAGAAGAACAAATGAGGCCCAAAGTCACCAGAAGGAGGAACATAATAAAGGTTAGAGAAGAAATAAATAAAATTGAGAAGAATAAAACAATAGAAAAAATCAATAAAACCAAGAGCTGGTTCTTTGAAAAAATAAACAAAATAGATAAACCCCTAGCCAGACTCATTAAGAGAAAAAGAGAATCTACACACATAAACACAATCAGAAATGAGAAAGGAAAAATCACGACGGACCCCACAGAAATACAAAGAATCATAAGAGAATATTATGAGAATCTATATGCTAACAAGCTGGAAAACATAGAAGAAATGGACAACTTCTTAGAAAAATACAACCTTCCAAGACTGACCAAGAAAGAAACAGAAAAACTAAACAGACCAATCACCAGCGACGAAATCGAATTGGTAATCAAAAAACTACCGAAGAACAAAACCCTGGCCTGATGGATTCACCTCTGAATTCTACAGACATATAGAGAAGAAATAACACCCATTCTCCTTAAAGTTTTCCAAACAATAGAAGAGGAGGGAATACTTCCAAACTCATTCTATGAAGCCAGCATCACTCTAATACCAAAATCAGGCAAAGACCTCACCAAAAAAGAAAATTACAGACCAATATCCCTGATGAACGTAGATGCAAAAATACTCAACAAAATATTAGCAAACCGAATTCAAAAATACATCAAGAGGATCATACACCATGATCAAGTTGGATTCATCCCAGGGATGCAAGGATGGTACAACATTCGAAAATCCATCAACATCATCCACCACATCAACAAAAAGAAGAACAAAAAGCACATGATCATCTCCACAGATGGTGAAAAAGCATTTGACAACATTCAGCATCCATTCATTATTAAAACTCTCAACATCATAAAGGCTATATATGACAAACCCACAGCTAACATCATACTTAATGGCGAGAAGCTGAAAGCTTTTCATCTAAGATCGGGAACAAGACAGGGATGCCCACTCTCTCCACTGTTATTCAACATAGTACTGGAGGTCCTAGCCACAGCAATCAGACAAAACAAAGACATACAAGGCATCCAGATTGGTAAAGAAGAAGTCAAATTGTCACTATTTGCAGATGACATGATACTGTACATAAAGAACCCTAAAGATTCCATTCCAAAACTACTAGAACTAATATCTGAATTCAGCAACGTTGTAGGATACAAAATTAACACACAGAAATCTGTTGCTTTCCTACACACTAATGATGAACTAACAGAAAGAGAAATCAGAAAAACAATTCCATTCACAATTGCATCAAAAAGAATAAAATACCTAGGAATAAACCTAACGAAGGAAGTGAAAGACCTGTACTCTGAAAACTACAAGACACTCCTAAGAGAAATTAAAGAGGACACTAACAAATGGAAATGCATCCCATGCTCTTGGCTAGGAAGAATAAATATTGTCAAAATGGCTATACTACCTGAAGCAATCTACAGATTCAATGCAATCCCTATCAAACTACCAACAGCTTTCTTCAATGAACTGGAACAAATAATTCTAAAATTCATATGGAACCACAAAAGACCCCGAATAGCCAAAGCAATCCTGAGAAGGAGGAATAAAACAGGGGGAATTACACTCCCTGACTTCAAGCTCTACTAAAAAGCCACAGTAATCAAGACAATTTGGTATTGGCACAAAAACAGACCCACAGACCACTGGAACAGAATAGAAAATCCAAACATTAACCTAAACATATACAGTCCATTAATATTTGATAAAAGTGCCTTGGATATACAATGGGGAGATGACCGCCTCTTCAGCAGCTGGTGTTGGAAAAACTGGACAGCTACATGTAAGAGAATGAAACTGGACTACTGTCTAGCCCCATACACAAAGGTAAACTCAAGGTGGATCAAAGACCTGAATGTAAGTCATGAAACCATTAAACTCTTAGAAAAGAACATAGGCAAAAATCTCTTGGACATAAACATGAGCAACTTCTTCATGAACATATCTCCCCGGGCAAGGGAAACAAAAGCAAAAATGAACAAGTGGGACTATATCAAGCTGAAAAGCCTCTGTACAGCAAAGGACACCATCAGTAGAACAAAAAGACATCCTACAGTATGGGAGAATATATTCATAAAAAACGTATCTGATAAAGGGTTGACATCCAAAATATATAAAGAACTCATGCACCTTAACAAACAGAAAGCAAATAATCCAATTAAGAAATGGGCAGAGGACATGAATAGACACTTCTCTAAAGAAGAAATTCAGATGGCCAACAGGCACATGAAAAAGATGCTCCACATCGCTAATCATCAGAGAAATGCAGATTAAAACCACAATGAGATATCACCTCACACCAGTGAGGATGGCCAACATCCAAACACAAACAACAACAAATGTTGGCGAGGATGTGGAGAAAAGGGAACCCTCCTACACTGCTGGTGGGACTGCAAATTAGTTCAACCATTGTGGAAAGCAGTATGGAGGTTCCTCAAAAAACTCAAAATAGAAATACCATTTGACCCAGGAATTCCACTCCTAGGAATTTACTCTAAGAATGCAGCATCCCAATTTGAAAAGGACAGATGCACCCCTATGTTTATTGCAGCACTATTTACAATAGCCAAGAAATGGAAGCAACCTAAGTGTCCATCAGTAGATGAATGGATAAAGAAGATGTGGTACATATACACAATGGAATATTATTCAGCCATAAGAAGAAAACAAATCCTACCATTTGCAACAACATGGATGGAGCTAGAGGGTATTATGCTCAGTGAAATAAGCCAAGCCGAAAAAGACAAGTATCAAATGATTTCACTCATGCGTGGAGTGTAAGAACAAAGAAAAAATACTGAAGGAACAAAACAGCAGCAGACTCACAGAACCCAAGAATGGACTGATAGTTACCAAAGGGAAAGGGACTGGGGAAATTGAGCAGGAAGGGAGGGATAAGAGGGAAAAAGGGGCATTACGATTAGCAGATGTAATGTTGGGGGGGCACGGGGAGGGCAGCACAACTCAGAGAAGACAAGTAGTGATTCTATAGCATCTCACTACACTGATGGACAGTGACTGTAATGGGGTTGGTGGGGGGGACCTGATGAAGGGGTAGTTTAATAACCGTAATATTGCACATATAATTGTAGATTAATGATAATAAAATAAATTATATTAAAAAAAATAGTACATGCTTTTGAAAACCACAAAAGTAGATTTAGAACAAGTAGAGAATCAATTCATGTTCTTGGACAAAAAGACTCTCATCACAAATGTGTTATTTTTCCCTAAGTTACTTATTAAACTTTACATGATTTCAATAAAATTCGTTTTTTCCCCTTGGAACTAGACTAAGTTAACTATAAAAATCTTTTAGAAGAAGAATAAGCAAGAAAAGACATGAAAGCACTGATAAAAAACAGCAATGAGGAAGAAACTAGCCTTATTAAAAGGTATTATAAAGTCTGTTAATTAAAGGAATATGGCACTGGAATATGAAGAAACAAACCAACAGAAGAAACAGAAAAATTAAAAATATGCTCCTGCACAATGAAATTTTAGTATATGAAATGGTGGTATTTCCAGTGCATGGAAGTGATAACTTTTTAATAAAAGGTACTAGGACAAATGGATACTCAATGTGAACAGATAAGATCTTATTTGTTCCTCACACCAAACACCAGGATAATTCTAAGTGTATCAAAAATATAAATGTAAAAAATAAAGTTGAATAAGTACTAGGAAAAAATTTAATTACTCAATCCCAAAAGTAACTACAGACAAAAAATTCTTCCTTAAGCTTTTCCCTCTTACAGATTTCACAAAAATCACAAATACAATTAAGGAAGAAACAGAAAATCAATCTCTAAAAATCAAACCAAAATGAAACAAATGAACTTAACTATGTATCTGGTGACATAATCACACAGAAAATAATTACTTCAAGTGACTTCATAACAAATATTTTGACTTACAATCTTGGTGGAAAATAGCTCTAGTGAGATATACCCTATGGTCAAAAAGAAAGACCTTCAAAGAAATATTAAAGTACTCAATAACCTTATTATTCGTAATACCACTGTTGTTTTCAAACTGTTACATTTATTGAAGTATAAAGCAATTATGTAATTGTTACTATAATATTATTACTGTAAGAGGAGATTTGAATTTTAAGGTAAGACAATAATCTTGAATTTGATTTGGAAATCCTATACAATGTCTGTACTCATTTTTCTTTTTCTAAAAAAGAAAAAATGCACTTCCTTTTGAAAAGACCCAATAGTAATGAGAAATCTTTGCACTGGTATTTTTGTCTCTAAATTTCCTACTAAAGGATTCAGAGACCCTTGGAAAAATTGTTGATTCCAGTTACTACTGGGCAAGGAATGTAAAAGATAATCAGGGACATCTTATTCAAAAAGCAAGTTATAAAAGACATATTGTGACAGAGGTCATAGGATCCATCTTGAATAGAGTTCTCAAAAATATGAGACAATCTGAGCAAAAAGATTCACTTTTTAAAATAACTTCAATAAAGTGAGACACATTACATATGTTTAAATCTATGAGATTGTGATACTATAAAACAAAAATTTTGAAATCTGATACCTTCTGGAGGTTATTAAGATAACAGTTCATTATTCTTAAGACAGGTTTCCCTGAATGGACTAAACATTGTTTCCCCTATACTGGGCTTTACATCCATGTGACTTATTTAAAATTCAAAGTTTGTACCTCTTAATGCCTTTTACCTATTTTGCCTGTCCCTTCACCGACCTCCCTGATGGCAACACCAGTTTGTTCTCTATGTTTATGAGTCTATTTCTATTTTGTCTGGTCATTTGTTTTGCTTTTTAGATTCCAAATATAAGTGTAATTATGTAGTATTTGCCTTTCTCTGTCCAAGTTATTTCACTTAGCACAATACCGTCTAGAGCCATCCATGTTGTCAGAAAAGGCAAGATTTCATTCCTTTTTATGGCTGAGTAGTATTCCACTGCATGTACATACCACTTCTTCTTTAGCCATACATCTATTAATGGACACTTAGGTTGCTTCTACATCTGAGCTACTTAAATAATGCTGTGATAAACACAGAGGTGCATATATCTTTTCAAATTAGTGATTTTGTTTTCTTTGGGTAAATCCCCAGGAGTGGAATTACTGGGTCATACAGTATTTCTATTTTTAATTTTTTAAATAGAAATTGAACCACCAGGCTGCTTTAGTGTCTGTACTAATTTACATTACCACAATGGTGCACAAGTGTACCCTTTCCTCCATATCCTTGCCAAAACTTGTCATTTCTTGTCTTTTGGATAGTGACCATTCTGACTGGCATGAGGTGGTATCTCACTGTAGTTTTGTCTTGCATTTCCCTGATAATTAGTGATGCTGAGCATCTTTTCATGTGTCTGTTGGCTATCTGCATGATGTCTTTGAAAACATGTCTATTCAGCCATCTGACATTTTTTTAATTGGATTATTTTTCTTAGTGTTAAGTTATATGAGTTCTTCATATATTTTGGATATTAAGACCTTGTTGGATATATTATTTGCAAATATAGTCTCCTGTTCAGTAGGTAGTCTTTTCATTTTGTTATGGTTTCCTTTACTGAATAAAAGCTTTTTAACTTATTAATGCAGTCCCACTTACTTATTACTGCCTTTGTTTCCCCTGCCTGGGAAGACATATCCAGAAAAAATTACACCATTAATTCAAGAGTATACTACCTATGATTTCTTTTAGCTGTTTTATTGTTGCAGGTCTTATATTTAGTTCTTTAATCTATTTTTAGTTTATTTTTATGTATGGTGTAAGACACTAGTCCAGTTTCATTCTTTTGTGTGTAGCTGTCCAGTTTTCTCAATACCATTTATTGACAAGAATATTCTTCTCCATTGTATATTCTTGCCTCCTTTGTCATACATGCATGGGTTTATTTCTGGAATCTCAATTCTGTTCCATTGATCTATGTGTCTATTTCTGTGCCAGTATCACACTGTTTTGATTACTAAAGCTCTGTAATATAGTTTGAAATCAGAGAGCATGATACCTCCAGCTTTGCTCTTTCTCAAGACAACTTTGGCTATTCAGGGTCTTTTGTAGTTCTATACAAATTTTAGGATTATGTGCTCTAATTCTATGAAAAATGCCATTGGTATTTTGATAGGGATTGCATTGACTCTCTTGACAACTTTGCATATAATGGTCATTTTAACATTAACTCTTCCAATCAATGAGCATGGAATATATTTCCATTTATTTGTGTCATCTTTAATTTCTTCTATCAGTGTCTATAGTTTTCAGTGTACAGGTCTTTCACCTTCTTGGCTAAATTTATTCCTAGGTATTTTATTCATTTTGATGCAACTGTAAATGGGATTTTCTTGATTTCTCTTTCTGCTAGTTCATGATTAGTATATAGAAATGCAACAGATTTCTGTATATTGGTTTTATCATCCTGCAAATTTACTGAGTTCATTTGTTAGTTCTAATATTTTTTGGTGGAGTCTTTAGTTTTCTACATACAGTATCATATCATCTGCAAATTGAAATAATTTTACTTCTTTACCAATTTGGATGCCTTTTATTTCTTTTTCTTATCTGACTGTTGTGGCTAAGACTTCCAGTACTACATTGAATAAAAGTGGTGAGAGTGGGCATCTTTGTCCTGTTCTCGATCTTAGAGGAAAAGCTTTTAGCTTTTACAATTGAATATGATGTTAGCTGTGGGTCTGTCATATATGGCCTTAATTATGTTGAGGTATGTTCCCCCTATACTCAGTTTTGTTTTTATCATGAGAGTCTTTATCATGAATGGATATTGAATTTGTGATATGTTTTTCCAACATCTATCAAGATGATCACATGGTTTTTATCCTTCCTTTTGTTAATGTGGTGCATCATATTGACTGTTTTGTGGAAATCTGCTTTCGGACTAAAATTTAGGGTAATAGTAGTTGTTGAAGGAAAGTTTATCTTTTTTAATTAAAATCCTTCAATTAAAAGGATTCCAATTAATAAGCACAGATGAAATGATAGAACTCGAAAATCACTATTCTTCACTATGACAAAGTCTCTAGGCTATAATCAGTAATTGGTACTAAAACTATTAGACAGTTAATGAAAAATTAAGTAATGGATGGATTAGGCTGACAACACTGAAACCCACTGATCAGTCTTACTGTGACAATCAGATGCCAAATGATACCCCTCACATGATACAATAAGATTGGTAGAAACACCACCCATAAAATATACTTTCTGTAAAAATGAGACTGAATTTAATCAAGTCTCCATATCTATCAGGGTTTTTTTTTACATTGGAAAAAGGAGAAACATGAAATAATTCTGAAGGATCCAATCAGCCAACTTCAAAATGTGAGAAATTAAACCAATAAATGGCACGTAGAAAAAGAGAACTTCACACATCAAAAGATATTTAAAAGATATATTAACCCAACACGTGGGTCTTTTTGAGATCTTGATTTGAAAAAATATATATATAAATATACCTGAGAATATAAGGAAAATTAAGCATGAATTAAAAAGTTGTTGGCACTGTAAGCTGATACAGTCACTAAGGAAAACAATATGGAGTTTCTGAAAAAAATTAAAAATAGAACTACCATATGGTCTAGCAATTCACTTCTACATATTTATCCAAAGAAAGCAAAAACACTAACCCAAAAAGATACCTGTACCCCTATGTTCACTGAAGCATTATTTATTTACAATAGCCAAGATATGGAAACAACCTAAGTGTCCATCAATGGATGAATAAAATGTGTATTTAATACAAACATACACTATATAGATATGCACATACGTGCACTTACACACATGCACATGTACATACAATGGATTATTCAGCCATAAAAAAGAATGAAATCTTGATATTTGACAACATGGATGGATCTTGAGCACATTATGCTACATGAAATAAGTCAGAAAGACAAATGCCATATGGTCTCACTTATACATGGAATCTGCAAAATAAATAAATAAATAAATAAAAACCAAGCTCACAGACACAGAGAACAGATTGGAGGCTGCCTGGGGTAGCGGTCTGGGGAGCAGATGACATGGGCGAAGGGGGTCAAAAGTACAAACTAGATAATTTACTCCTAAGATCTGGAGCAAGATAAGAATGTCCACTCTTCCTACTTCTACTCAACATTGTATTGGATGTTCTAGCCACTCAGGAAAGAAAAAGAAATAAAAGGCATCAAGACTGAAAATGAAGTATAACTATTTCCATTTAGAGATGACATGATCTTATAGATAGAAAACGCTAAGTAATCCACTAAAAACTATTAGAATAAACAAGTTCAGCAGGATACACCTATATACAAAAATCAACTGCAGTTTACAAACTTTCAATGAACAATCCAAAAGTGAAATTAAGAAAACAATTTCATCTGCAATATCATCAAAACAATAAAATATTTAGGAATAAATTTCACAAAAGTAGTACATAACCTATATTTAGAAAACCACAAAATATGGTTGAAAGAAACTGAACACCTAAATTAATGGAAAAATATCTCATGTTCATGGATCAGAAGACTTAATATTGCCAAGATGACAATAAATACTCCCCAAACTGATCCACAGATTCAATTCAATCCTTATTAGAATCTGAACTGACTTCTTTGTAGAAATTGAAAAGCTGATACTAAAAAATATATGGAGAAAAGTGACAGAAGCAGAATAGCAGAATAACAGGTCCCTGTCCTGTACCCCCACAAAAACACTGACTTAACAACCATTCACAGATGAAAATACCTTTATGAAAACTCCAGAGTCCAGCTGAGAGGTTCCAGCACTATAACAGAGCACAAAATCTGAGAACAGTTACATCGAAAACAGTTAAAAAGAACAGTTTCATTTCTCCTGCAAGCTGGCACAGCTCAGTTCAGAGACTCCCTCAGCCCATAATTTTTCTCAAGAATAGAGTGGATTAAGTATCTAGCTTCCCCAGCTTTTCAGGGTACTACCAGAAAACACTCTTTTGTTTTGACTCACTGAGAAAGCTGAGAATTCACATGGCTGAAATCATCTGGGAGACAGCGAAGAACAAAGAAAAGGGGCAGGGAATCTCAACAAGTGTCACGTATTTCTAGGCCACTAGTCCAAAGACCCCACTGGCTGGCCCACCCTATAGACCCCACAAGCTAATTGGCACACTCAGAGGCCCTGTAAGCTGGCCAACACATTTCACAGACCCTGCTAGCCAACCAGGTGGCCTGACTGCAGCCCCAACAGATGACCCATCCGTGGACCCTAGAAGGTGGCCCATGTATGCCCCCACAGATTGGGCCCCGTATACCTTTACAGAGAACACAAAACTCAGCAGCCTGCTCAACTCTGCAGGATTTGGAGAAGGCACAGAACCCTAAGACTGCTCTATCAGGAGGGAGGGGGAACAGTGGACCTTGTACCTATCATCCCTGCACAACAGTGCCCTGGCCTAGGAAAAAGCAGGCAGCTCTATTTGGCACAGCTCTGCAGGGTAGGGAGAAGGTACACACTTGCAAGACATCTCCTTCAGGAGGGAAGGAGAGGAGAGAAGTGGAGCCTGCATCCAATGCCCTGGTATTTCAGGATAGTGCTCTAGGGAAAAGCAGCAGACAGATCTCAGCACCTGACATAGCTCTGTAGTATCAAGAGAAGGCACACAATCCTAGACTTCTACTCCAGAAGGGAGCAAGAAAAGTGTAGCAGGTAAATTCATAGAAAAGGACTCAGAGACCTCCAGAATCTCTAGCCAGACTGATGTTGGTCTTTGGTCTTTTCTTCCCAAAGGCAGTCCATAAACACTGAAAGAGATGACTGCTTCATCAAATGCACAGACACTAACAAAAGGCTACAAGAAACATGGAGAAACAGGGAAATATGAAAACACAAAGGAAAAGAAAGGAAGCTTCAGCACAAGCCCCCTCCTAAAGAAACAGATCTATGAATTGCCAAAGAATTCAAAATAATCATCTTAAAGAAGCTCAATGAGCTAAAAGAGAACATAAGGAAAACAATACTAGGTCACAAAACAAGTCTTAACAAATTTAAGAAGACTGATATCATCCCAAGAATCTTTACCAACAAGAATGAAATCAAACTAGAAATCAATAATATGAGAAAATAGGAAATTCACAATATAGAAATTTTAAACTATACTCTTCAACAACCACTGATGAAAGAATAAATAAAAAAGGAAAATTAGAAGTGATCAAGACAAAAATACAAAACACCAAAACTGATGGGATGAAGCAAAAGCAGTATTAAAAGGTTAAGTTTATAGAAATAAATGCTTACATTTTTAAAAAATCTAAAATAATTCAATAGAGAATTCCTATAGAGGACATTTTCAAAAAAAAAAGATCTAAAATAACCTAACTTTAAACCTCAAGAACTACAAAAAGAACAAACTAAGCCTAAGTTAGTAGACAAGACAAAGTAGTAAGAAGACAATAAAAATTACAGCAGAAATAAATGACATAGAAAATACAAAAAAATTTATGAAACTGAGTTAATATTTTGAAAATATAAACAAAACAAGCTTTTAGCTATGTTAAGAAAAAAGAGAGAAGACTGAAGTAAATAAAATCAGAAACAAAAATAGAAGACATTACAATAAATACCACAAAAATATCATAAGGGACAATTATGAACAATTATCGCCAAAAAAATTAGACAACACAGAAGAAATGGATAAATTCCTATAAACATACAACCTTCCAATGCTGAATCATGAAGAAATAGAAAACTTGAACATACAATGAGGAAAATGAATTAGTAATCAAAGCCTTCCAACCAAGAAAACTCCAGGACCAGATGGTTTCACTATAAATTCTACCAAACACTTCAAGAATTAATGCCAATCCTTCTCAAACTCTTCCAAAAAACTGAAAAAGAAAGAATACTCCCAAATTAATTTTATGAGGTTAAAATTACCTGACATCAAAACCAGAGAATAACTACATGAAAAGAACACCAGAGACCAATAATCCTGGTAATTAGGTGCAAAAATTCTCTCAACAAAATACTAGCAAACCTAACTCAATGACATATTATAAGGATCATACAACATGACCAAGCAGGATTCATCCCTGGATGCAAGGATGGTTCAACACATGCAAATAAAAAAATGTGATGTCATACATCACATTAACAGAATGAAAGATAAAAATCACATGATCATTTCAATAAATGGAGAAAAAAGCATTTGACAAAATTCAACATCCATACATGATAGAAATTCTCAATAAACTGGGTACAGAAGAAACATAATAAAAGCCATATATGACAAGCCACAGCTAATATCATACTCAATAGAGAAAGGTTGAAAGCTTTCCTCTAAGATCAGGAAAAAGACAGGGTGACCATTCTCACCACTTTTATTCAACATATACTTGAAGTGTTAGCCAGAAAAAGAAGTAAAAGGCATCCCAATCAGACAGGAAGAAGTAAACTCTCTCTACTTGCACATATGAGCTTACACATACAGAAACCCTAAAGATTCTACCAAAAAACTATTAGAATAAATGAATTCAGTAAATTTGCAGCATAACAAAATCAACATACAGAAATCTGCTGCATTTCTATATACTGATAATGAACTAGCACAAGGAAACTTAAAAAGCCTATTTACAATTGCATAAAAACAATAAAATATTGAGAGTTAGCTAAGGTAATGAAGTATCTGTACACTGAAAACTATAACTATTGTGGAAACTGAAGAAGGCACAAATAAATGGAAAGATATTCCATGCTCACGGATTGGAAGAATTAATGTTAAAATGTCCATATTACCCAAAGCATTCTAAAGACTCAAGGCAATCCCTATCAAAATACCAATGGCATTATTCATCGAAACAGAAAAAATAATCTTAGAGTTTATATGAAAGCATAAAAAAACCCTACTAGCCAAAGTCATCTTGAGAAAGAACAAAGTTGAAGGCATCATACTTCCTGGTTTCAAACCATATTGTAAAGTTATAGTAACTAAAACAATATGGTACTGGCACAAAAATATAAGACACATAGAGACCAGCTGAACAAAATAATGACCTAGAAATAGACCCACATATATGGTCACCTGTTCTTTTACAAGAGCGCCAACAAAACAAAATGGGGAAAGGATAGTTTCTTCAACAAATGGTATTGAGGAAAGTGGATATACACATGCTAAAGAATGAAACTGAACTTTATCATACACTATACACAAAAATCAAATCAAAATGCATGAAAGATATGTAAGACCTGAAACTGTAAAACCTCTAGAAGGCAAGGGAAAAGCTTCTTACATGTGTCTTGGCAATGCCTTTTGAATATGACACCAATGTGAAAAGGCAGACTACAGAATGTGAGAAAACACTTGCAAACCATATATCTGATAAAGGTTAACATCCAAAATGCATAAGTAACCTTACAACCTTATAGCCAAAAAAAAAATTAATAAATGGGCTAAGACTTGAGTAGACATTTTTCCAAGAAGTTACACAAATGGCTAAAAGGTACTTTAAAAAAGTGCTCAGTCACTAATCATGTGGAAATGCAAATTAAAAATGTTAGGAAGGCTATAATCAAAACAACAAATATAAGTGTTGACAAGGATATAGAGAAAAAGGAACCCCTTGTACACTGTTGGCAGGAATATAAATTGGTCAAGCTGCTACTGAAAACAATACAGATTCCAAAAAAAAATGTTTTAAAAACTACTATATATGATCCAGTAATTTTACTTTTGAGTATATAGCTAAAGGAATTGAAATCAGGATCTCAAAGAGATCTGCATCTCCATGTTCACTGCAGTATTATTCTCAATAGGCAAGATACGTATCACAGATATCAGTGTAAAATGAAGAACTATAAAACTCCTAGAGAAAACCACATAGAAGAATACATAGATGAACTTGGGTTTGGCAATGACTTTCTATCGGACACCAGAAGCACAATCACGAAAGAATGGATAAAACAGACTTCATTAAAATTAAAAATTCCTGCTCTGCAAAATACACTCTCAAGGAAACAAAAAGACAAGCCACATATTGTGAGAAAATATTTGCAAAAGACATTTCTGATGAAGGATTATTACTCAAAATGGTATTTAAAACTCCTAAAATTCAACAGTAAGAAAATAATGTGATAAAAAAATGTGGCAAAGACCTTGCCAGAAACCTCACCAAAAAAGATATACAGATGGAGACTGAAAGGGACTAAAGATGGTGGCATGAGAGGTGAGACAGAGGCCTCCTCCAAAAACCACATATAATAAGAAAATATCATTAATACAACTAATCCTGAAAGAGCAACATGAAAGAAGGCTGCACCAGACTGCATACACCTGGATAAAAGAACAGACCTCATGGAACAGGGTACTGTACCTAACCTGTGATCCAGTGCAACCCAAGCCCTACCCCCACCCCAGCTCACTGGCAGGAGGAAGAGATACAGAGCAGGGAGGGAGTGGAGGCCTGGGACTGTGGAACACCTAGTCCTGGAGATCTGCTCTGGGAGGATGAACCTACATTGCATGGTGCTCTGGTGATTAGTGGGGTTGGAAAACTAAGACAGGCAGAATACCTGGAGGGACTGAGATTCGAGCTGCTTGTGGAAAACAGGGATCGATATCCGGCTGCTCTGGGACAAAAGGAAGTCTGAGAGACTACCTAACAGCAAGATGGCTGCTAAAGGGGCAAGGACTGCACAGAGCTTACTGCTCACGAGAAAGGACAGGAAGACAAACTTGTCTGGGCTCACTCTGTCCAGCAGGTGGTACTTTCAGGAGCTTCAGGTGCTCCATCCTCCTGGCTGGCTACAGAGGTCCAAGGCCCCCCACGATGATACGCATCCTGCTGTGCCTTCCTCCCAGCCAGCCTGCACCTGGCTCACAAAATGGCAGCCCCTGCCCTGGTGTCAGGAGAGCCAGGGGGAAGCCCTGCCTACAACAGCTACAAACACAAAGCACAGAGACTTACACCTGTGCATTTGGCCCACTGGTTCTGGCAGTGGAGACAGGCATAGCAGCTGGGAAGTAGAAAACAGCACTTTCCTCCCCCCCAGGCACCAGCACCACTCCCCTGTGACCCCCGACATTCCTCGAGGGGCTGAGCAGCACCAGAGAGTAGAGCTTCTGGGCACCAGAAGGCGCTACATACAAATATGAAACATCAAAGGAACCTGGTTCAAACAAAAATACCACAAACACCAGATAAAGGGTCAAGTGAAACTGAACTCATCAATCTCCCTGGAGATTTCAAAATAAAAATCATAAACATGGGTCGGACTTCCAGGAAGATGGCGGCGTGAGCAGGGCACAAAAATCTCCTTCCGACACTATATTTATCTACGAAAATACAGCAAATACAACTATTCCTAAAACAGAGAACAGAATACACAGAAAAGTGCACAGTGCGCAGCTACACTTAAGAGGAGTCGGTACCCCAAGAGGCGGGTAAGATACGGAGCCGTGACCCGGCGGGACCCAAGCACACCCCCACCTCAGCACACCGGCGGGAGGAGAGGATTCAGAGCTGGGAGGGAGTGGACGTACACCCCGCAAAGTAGCCAGCCCCGGGGATTTGCACAGGGAGTGCTGACCCACATCGCGCAGTGCAGCGGAGATTGGAGAGACAGAGGGGCAGGATCTGAGTGGGATATGCGCCAGGGTGCTTGCAGCCGGCTCCTGGGAAGGACAAAAAAAAAAGCGCGTGCTTTCTATAGCGGTCTTAAAGAGACAGGAGCCCAGCGGAGGAGCCAGATCACCCCGGCACACTCAGCCCAGCGGACTAGGAGTTCTGGGGAGTTTCAGACAACTTAGCTGACGACTGGGAAAGGGTGGCCGCACTTAGATTCTCACTGAGATCAACAGCCTCCCATTCATTCCCACCACGGCCAGAGCTATAAAGGGCCCTAAGAAGCAACGCGGCCACGGCTGCGGAATAGTGGGGCAACAGCACCACCTACAGCATCCCCACAGAATCTACTCCCGGTGGGCGTGTTTTTTGTTTTGTTTTGTTTTTTCTTTCTTTGTTTCTTTCTTTCTTTTTTTTTTCTCTTTTTAAACTCTTAAACAGCCCAGCTGACATACGTGGCAACTACCAACGACCACTTCTATAGCCATGAAAAGACAGAGGAATATGGTTCAGACCAAAATCAACCAGACAACCCCAGAGAGGGAGCCTGAAGGGATGGAAATGCACAGTCTTGCTGAAAAAGAATACAACATAAAAGTCATAACCATGCTGATGGACCTACAGAGAAATGTGCAAGAGCTGAGGGAGGAAGTGAGGGAAGTGAGGAAAGACAATGCAGAAATCAGACAAGTGATTGACGGGCTTAACATCAGACTGGATGAGATGCAAGAGACTGTTAATGGAATAGAAATCAGAGAACACGAACACAGAGAAGCTGAGGCAGAAAGAGATTAAAGGATTTCTAGGAATGAAAGAGTATTAAGAGAACTGTGTGAACAATCCAAACGTAACAATATTCGCATTATAGGAGTACCAGAGGAAGAAGAGAGAGAAAAAGGGATAGGAAGTGTCTTTGAAGAAATAATTGCTGAAAACTTTCCCTCGCTGGGGAAGGAAGTAGTCTCACAGTCCACCGAAGCTCATAGATCTCCCAACACAAGGAACCCAAGGAAGACAACACCGAGACACATAATAAATAAGTTGGCAAAGATCAAAGATAAAGACAGGGTATTAAAGGCAGCTAGAGAGAGAGAAAAGATCACCTACAAAGGAAAACCCATCAGACTATCATCAGACTTCTCAACAGAAACCTTACAGGCCAGAAGAGAATGGCATGATATATTTAACGTTATGAAACAGAAGGGCCTCGAACAAAGAATATTGTATCCAGCATGATTATCATTTAAATATGATGGAGGGATTAAACAATTTCCAGACAAACAAAAGTTGAGACAGTTTGCCTCTCATAAACCACCACTACAGGATATCTTAAAAGGACTGCTCTAGATGGAAGGACTCCTAAGGCTAAAAAGATGTCACCAGAGAAAATAAAATTATAGCAAAGAAAGCAGACCATCCAAATACTAACTAAAGGCAAAGAATAAAACACCTAGTATATAAAGAATGGAGGAAGAAGAATAAGAAGGGAGGGAAATAAAGAAACATCAGACGGTGTTTACAATTACTTAACAAGGAAGTTAAGTTAGAATGTTAGATAGTAAAGAGGCAACCCTAGAACCTTTGGTAACCATGAATCTAAAGCCAGCAATGGCAATAAGTACATATCTATCAATAAACACCCTAAATGTAAATGGACTGAATGCACCAATCAAAAGACACAGAGTAACAGAATGGATAAAAAAGCAAGACCCATCTATATGCTGCTTACAAGAGACTCACTTCAAACCTAAAGACATACACAGACTAAAAGTGAAAGGATGGAAAATGATATTTCATGCAAACAACAAGGAGAAAAAAGCAGGTGTTGCAGTACTTGTATCACACAAAACAGACTTCAAAACGAAGAAAGTAGCAAGAGATAAAGAAGGACATTACCTAATGATAAAGGGGTCAGTCCAACAAGAGGATATAACCATTATAAATATATATGCACACAACACAGGAGCGCCAGCATATGTGAAACAAATACTAACAGAATTAAAGGAGGAAATAGACAGCAATGCATTCATTTTGGAGACTTCAACACACCACTCACTCCAAAGGGCAGATCAACCAGACAGAAAATAAGTAAAGACACAGAGGCACTAAACAACACACTAGAACAGATGGACCTAACAGACATCTACAGAACTCTACACCCAAAAGCAACAGGATACACATTCTTCTCAAGTGCACATGGAACATTTTCCAGAATAGACCACATACTAGGCCACAAAAAAAATCTCAGTAATTTCAAAAATATTGAAATCTACCAACCAACTTCTCAGATCACCAAGGTATAAAACTAGAAATCAGTTTTAGAAAGAAATCAAAAAGGCTCACAAATACATGGAGACTTAACAACATTCTCCTAATTAATCAATGGGTTAATGACCAAATCAAAACAGAAATCAAAGAATATATGGAGACTAATGACAACTACAACACAAAGCCACAACTTCTGTGGGACGCCGCAAAGGCAGTTCTAAGAGGAAAGTATATTGCAATCCAGGCCTATTTAAAGAAGGAAGAACATTCCCAAATGAATAGTCTAAAGACACAATTACTGAAATTGGAAAAAGAAGAACAAATGAGGCCCAAAGTCACCAGAAGGAGGGACATAAAAAAGATTAGAGAAGAAATAAATAAAATTGAGAAGAATAAAATAGAAAAAATCAATAAAACTAAGAGCTCGTTCTTTGAAAAAATAAACAAAATAGATAAACCCCTAGCCAGACTCATTGAGAGTAAAAGAGAATCTACACACATAAACAGAATCAGAAATGAGAATGGAAAAATCACGACAAACCCCATAGAAACACAAAGAATTATAAGAGAATATTATGAGAATCTATATGCTAACAAGCTGGAAAACATAGAGGAAATGGACAACTTCTTAGAAAAATACAACCTTCCAAGACTGACCAAGCAAGAAACAGAAAAACTAAACTGACCAATCACCAGCAACGAAATTGAATCGGTAATCAAAAACTACCCAAGAACAAACTCCCAGACGAGATGGATTCACCTCTGAATTCTACCAGACATATAGAGAAGAAATAACACCCATTCTCCTTAAAGTTTTTCAAAAAATAGAAGAGGAGGGAATACTTCCAAGCTCATTCTATGAAGCCAGAATAACTCTAATAACAAAACCGGGCAAAGAGCTCACCAAAAAAGAAAATGAAAGACCAATATCCCTGATGAACGTAGATGCAAAAATACTCAACAAAATGGTAGCAAACCGAATTCAAAAATACATCAAGAGGATCATACACCATCATCAAGTAGAATTCATCCCAGGGATGCAAGGATGGTACAACATTCGAAAATCCATCAACATCATCCACCACATCAACAAAAAGAAGAACAAAAAGCACATGATCATCTCCACAGATGGTGAAAAAGCATTTGACAAAATTCAGCATCCATTCATTATTAAAACTCTCAACAAAATGGGTATAGACGGCAAGTACCTCAACATCATAAAGGCTATATATGACAAACCCACAGTTAACATCATACTTAATGGCGAGACACTGAAAGCTTTTCATCTAAGATCAGGAACAAGACAGGGATGCCCACCCTCTCCACTGTTATTCAAATAGTACTTGAGGTCCTAGCCACAGCAATCAGAAAAAACAAAGAAATACAAGGCATCCAGATTGGTAAAGAAGAAGTTAAATTGTCACTATTTGCAGATGATATGATACTATACATAAAAAACCCTAAGACTCCATTCCAAAACTACTAGAACTAATATCTGAATTCAGCAAAGTTGTAGGATACAAAATTAACACACAGAAATCTGTTGCTATCCTATACACTAACGATGACCTGACAGAAAGAGAAATCAGAAAAACAATTCCATTCACAATTGCATCAAAAAGAATAAAATACCTAGGAATAAACCTAACGAAGGAAGTGAAAGACCTGTACTCTGAAAACTACAAGACACTCCTAAGAGAAATTAAAGAGGACACCAACAAATGGAAATGCATCCCATGCTCTTGGCTAGGAAGAATAAATATTGTCAAAATGGCTATACTACCTAAAGCAATCTACAGATTCAATGCAATCCCTATCAAACTACCAACAGCTTTCTTCAATGAACTGGAACAAATAATTCTAAAATTCATATGGAACCACAAAAGACCCCGAATAGCCAAAGCAATCCTGAGAAGGAGGACTAAAACAGGGGGAATTACACTCCCTGACTTCAAGCTCTACTACAAAGCCACAGTAATCAAGACAATTTGGTATTGGCACAAAAACAGACCCACAGACCAGTGGAACAGAATAGAAAATCCAAACATTAACCCAACCATATACAGTCAATTATTAATATTTGATAAAGGAGCCTTGGATATACAGTGGGGAGATGACAGCCTCTTCAGCAGCTGGTGCTGGAAAAACTGGACAGCTACATGTAAGAGAATGAAACTGGACTACTGTCTAACCCCATACGCAAAGGTACACTTAAAATGGATCCAAGACCTGAATGTAAGTCATGAAACCATAAAACTCTCAGAAAAAAACAGAGGCAAAAATCTCTTGGCCATAAACATGAGCGACTTCTTCATGAACATATCTCCTCAGGCAAGGGAAACAAAAGCAAAAATGAACAAGTGGGACTATATCAAGCTGAAAAGCTTTGGTACAGCAAAGGACACCATCAGTAGAACAAAAAGACATCCTACACTATGGGAGAATATATTCATAAAAAACGTATCTGATAAAGGGTTGACATCCAAAATATATAAAGAACTCACGCACCTCAACAAACAAAAAGCAAATAATCCTATTAAGAAATAGGCAAAGGACATGAATAGACACTTCTCCAAAGAAGAAATTCAGATGGCCAACAGGCACATGAAAAGATGCTCCACATCGCTAATCATCAGAGAAATGCAGATAAAAACCACAATGAGATATCACCTCACACCAGTGAGGAAGGCCAACATCCAAAACACAAACAACAACAAATGTTGGCAAGGATGTGAAGAAAAGGGAACCCTGCTACACTGCTGGTGGGACTGCAAATTAGTTCAACCATCGTGGAAAGCAGTATGGAGGTTCCTCAAAAAACTCAAAATAGAAATACCATTTGACCAGGAATTCCACTCCTAGGAATTTACTCTAAGAATGCAGCAACCCAGTTTGAAAAAGACTGATGCACCCCTATGTTTATCACAGCACTATTTACAATAGCCAAGAAATGGAAGCAACCTAAGTGTCCATCAGTAGATGAATAGATAAAGAAGATGTGGTACATATACACAATGCAGTATTATTCAGCCATAACAAGAAACCAAATCCTACCATTTGCAGCAACATGGATGTAGCTAGAGGGTATTATGCTCAGTGAAATAAGCCAAGCCGAAAAAGACAAGTAATGATTTCACTCATGCGTGGAGTATAAGAACAAAGAAAAAATACTGAAGGAACAAAACAGCAGCCGACTCACAGAACCCAAGAACGGACTAATAATTACCAAAGGGAAAGGGACTGGGGAATATGGGTGGGAAGGGAGGGATAAGAGGGAAAAAGGGGCATTAAGATTAGCAGACGTAATGTTGGGGGCGCACGGGGAGGGCTGTACAACTCAGAGAAGACAAGTAGTGATTCTATAGCATCTCACTACGCTGATGGACAGTGACTGTAATGGGGTTGGTGCGGGGGACCTGATGAAGGGGTAGTTTAATAACCATAACATTGCACATGTAATTGTAGATTAATGATACCAAAATAAATTATATTAAAAATAAATAAATAAATAAATATGGGTCACCCTTTAGAACAAGCGAAAAAAAAGTCATAAACATGCTCATGGAGGTACAGAAAAATATTCAAGAACTCAGGAACGAATTGAGGATGGAGGCCCAATCATTACAGAATACAGTGGAGGGATTTCTTTCTTTTTTTTTTAACAATATGAGATAGGGAAAGTTTATTTGAAAAAATCATGACTTGTTTGAATTGACAGTTGCCTTTCTTTTATTTGTTTTATTAACTGTTTTTTAAATTTTGGTATCCTTAATATACAATCACATGAGCAACATTGTGGTTACTATATTCCCCCCATTATCAAGTCTCCGCCACATACTTCATTATAGTCACTGTTCATCAGTGTAGTAAGATGCTATAGAGTTATTACTTGTCTTCTCTGTGCTATATTATCTTCCCCGTACCCCCTCCACATTATGTATGCTAATCATAATACCCATTATTCCCCTTATCCCTCCCTTGACAATGGCAGAGTTTAAAAGCAGATCAGATACAGTGAAGGAGATGATAAATGAAATAGGAATTAGAGAAGAGGAATACAACGAAGCTGAGGCACAGAGAGAAAAAAGGATCTCTAGGAATGAAAGAATATTGAGAGAACTGTGTGACCAATCCAAATGGAACAATATTCATATTAAAGGGGTACCAGGAGAAAAAGGGATATAAATTGTCTTTGAGGAGGTAATTGGTGAAAACTTCCCAAATCTGGGGAAGGAGATAGTCTCTCAAGCCATGGAGATGCAGAGATCTCCCAACACAAGGGACCCAAGGAAGACAACACCAAGACATATAATAATTAAAATGGCAAAGATCAAGGACAAGGACAGACTATTAAAAGCAGCCAGAGAGAGAAAAAAGATCACATACAAAGGAAAAGCCATCAGGCTATCATCAGACTTCTCACCAAAAACCTTACAGGCCAGAAGGGAGTGGCATGATACATTTAATGCAATGAAGCAGAAGGGCCTCGAACCAAGAATACTCTACCCAACAGCGTTATCATCTAAATCTGAAGGAGGGATTAAACAATTTCCAGATAAGCAAAAGCTGAGAGAATTTACCTCCTACAAACTGTCTCCACAGCATATTTTAGAGGGACTGCTAAAGATGGAAGTGTTCCTAAGGCTAAATAACTGTCACCAGAGGTAATAAAACCAGAGTAAAGAAAGTAGAACAATTAATTACTAAGCAAATGCAAAATTAAATCAACTACCCCCAAAGTCAGTCAAGGGATAGACAAAGAGTACAGAATATGATACCTAATATTTAAAGAATGGAGGAAGAAGAAAAAGGAGGAGGGAAAAAAAAGAACCTTTAGATTATGTTTGTAATAGCATATGGAGTGAGTTAAGTTGGACTCTTAGATAGTTAGGAAGTTACCCTTGAACCTTTGGTAAGCACAAATCTAAAGCCTGTCATGGCAATAAGTACATACCTATTGATAATTACCCTAAATGTAAATGGTCTCAATGGAATACTATTCAGCCATAAGAAAGAAACAAATTCTACCATTTGCAACGACATGGATGGAGCTGGAGGATATTATGCTCAGTGAAATAAGCCAGGTGGAGAAAGACAAGTACCAAATGATTTCCCTCATTTGTGGAGTATAACAATGACGCAAAACTGAAGGAAAAAAAACAGCAGTAGACTTACAGACTCCAAGAAGGGACTAGCGGTTACCAAAGGGGTGTGGTGCGGGAGGGAGAAGGGGACTGAGAGGTATTATGATTAACACACGTGGTGTGGGGGATCATGGGGAAGACAGCGTAGCACAGAGAAGGCAAATAGTGACTCTGTGGCATCTTACTATACTGATGGACAGTGACTGCAATAGGGTATGGGGGGGACTCAACAATATGAGTGAATGTAGTAACCACACTGTTTTTCATGTAAAACCTTCATAAGAGTGTATATCAATAGTACCTTAATAAAAAAAATTTAAATATATAAATATTTTTAAAAATAAATAAATAAATAATAAATAAAAAGATATACAGATGGCAAGTCAGCATATGAAAAGATGTTCCACATCGCATGTCATCAGGGAAAAATAAAACAACAGTAATATACTACTACATGCTTTAGAATGATCAAAATCCAGAACACTGACAATACCAAATGCTAACAGGAATGTGGAGCAATAGGAATTCTCATTCGTTGCTGGTGGCAATGCAAAATGGTACAGCCACTGTGGAAGACAGTTTGACAGTTTCCTACAAACTAAACATACTCTTTACCTTACAAGCCAGTAATCACGCTCCCTGGTATTTACTCAAAGGGGTGAAAACTATGTCCAAACTAAAACCTCCACATGGATGTTTACTATAGCTTTATTTATTATAACCACCAAAACCTGGAAGCAACCTAAATGTCTTTCAGCAGGTGAGAGACTAATACATCTAGGCGATGGAATACTATTAAACACAAAAAAGAAATCAACTATCAAGCCATGAAAAGACCTGGAGGAACACTGGAACTAGGCAGAAAAAAAGCAATCTGAAAAGACTACATCCTTTTCATTTATATAGATAGGGAATGTTGATAACGGATAGACTCTGCTTATGTGGGAGAAAGAGGTATCTGGGAAATGTCTGTACCTTCCTCTCAATTTTTCTATGAACTTCAAACTACTCAAAAAGATAAAGTTGTAAGAACAGTTGTAAAATATTACAAAATAAATATTTTCTTTGTTTAAAAAATAGAATGAGAGCTTTTAGAGCTTGATCATTATACTTCTATAGACTCATTTACTGCCATATTTAACTTCTTAATAACTAGTCATACTGGACTTAACATTTTCATGTCTGGTGCAGACTATTTTCTTTACCTGGAATGCCAATCATCTCATCCTACCTTTTGTAAAGTCCTAATTAAATCCTCAAGATTCACCTCAATCAACTCTCTGGTGCCATTTTCAACCAACCTCTTCCCTCCTTCTTTCTCTGCAGAATTAAAAATTAGCTTCCTCCAAACTACTTTCTTAATACCCTATTTATAGATTTGGTTGTTTACTTGTTCACATTTCTGAATTATTATTTTCTTCAGTGCTGCAATCCTTGTAACCTAACACCTACTTCAATTGCTAGTATAGAATAGGTACTCAAAATATGTTGGTTGCATACATATATGAATGGCAAAGCAGTATGAAGGAAATAGACATACGACATAGAAAAGATAGCTTTAAATTACTTATAAAAATAGTAAAATATTAATTTCAATATATGATCTTAGAAAATACACCAAAGACTATTTGTACTTAATTACTACTTAGATTATTTATATAACTTGTGTGACAAACATACAGTCCAGCAGTATTCTCTAGCAGTAATTCTCTGGTGGTGGTGTAAATACAGCACTTGAATTTTTTTCAGTACTTCTTTATTGTGAATGCTATTTTATATTCTCACAAAAATTACAGGATATTTTCATTCAGATATTTAAGTTTATATCACTGTCACACACCTACAGCATGTTTCCAAACCAGTAAATGACAAAAAGTTCACATACCAAATGAAACTGATCCACTTTTGGGATTCCATCTTCATTTGTCTCAAATTCCTGACTTTGAACAGAAAGCTGTTAAAGAAAATGAGAATAAATAAATTCCCAGTGTACCAAACTACAAAATTCCCATTGTACCAATCCTACAAAAGAGTCAAATCTGGAACTCTTCAGATTCTGATAAGAAAGAAGAGCTCACTCAAAGATAGCACATTAGCTATTGCAGGATAAAGTTTCTTAATAGTAACTACTTGTTCACAAGCAACGAAACAGTTCCTGAGGCTTCTAAAGCATCAGTCAGGGTTGATGAACACCTACAGGCACTTTCTATACTTCCTCACCTTGTAAGCAATATATTAAAATTTACTAGCTTATATCATGTTGGTTTCACCAATACTCATACATTAAATACAAAGTAAATAAATCAGGAAAGTTTCCTTCCTTCCTAATACCTAGTCTGTATTCAAGAAATGCATGTTAAACTTTTTTAAACTATTTAATATGGAGAATTTCATACATAGAGATACTCTGAATCCCAGGCACTCAACCCCAAGAACTATCAACCACAGCCACTCTTGCCCTATGCACAAACCCATATATATTATTTTTGAGGCAAATCCTATGCATCTCATAATTTCATCTGTAAATATTTTAGTACATATTTCTAAAAGTCTTTTGACACAATCACAATATTATACTAAAAAATTCTCTAATTAAAATATTAGTTTTCAAATTTTTATCATCTCAAAAACATCATAAATTATTTTACATTTTTATATATTTTTTTAAATCCAGATTGAAGAAACTGTCTCACATTATAATTAAAATGAGCAGGACTTCTGGTCTCTTCCTGCTCCTTACCACTAAGTACAACTATAAAGTTTGGAAATAACACAAAATACAACCAAAGTCAGTCTCTTAGAGGTCAAAAGAAGGTGCCCAACTGGTTAAAGAGCACAGGACTGGAGAAACAACACAGTGACAGGGTGTCTTAAGAACCCTCTCCCCCATCCAAAAAGGAAAGTGACCAAATGGGATAAACTCAAAGAAGTTAATGAAACTTCGAAAACTAAAAACAAAGAAAAAATCTTGAAAGCAACCAAAGAGAAACAAAACATTACTTACAGAAGGATACCAAATTGAATAACAAAGAATTTCTCATGTCAAGCCACAAAGACCAAAAGGAAGTGGCACAAAATTTTTCAACTGATGAAAGAAAAGCACTTTCAACGACAAATTCTTCATCGAGTAAAACTATCCATCAGGAATGACAGTGAAATCAGTATGTTCTCAGATGAAAACAAAGTAAAGGAACCTGTCACTAAATTCATGTCACTAGATTCATTCACATCACCATAAAGAGTGGCTAAAAGAAAACACTTCAACCAAAAAAGAAATGAATAAAGAAAGGGAGTATTGGACCATAAGGAAGGAAGAAATAACAATGGAAATAACAGAAATAAAAAAAGAACAGAGTAAAGACTATCCTGCTCATCATGTTTCCTAAATCATACAATGACTGAAACAAAAGTTTTAACACTATGTAATGCTCAAAACAATATTTAAAAGTGGAGAGGATAAAGGAACCTAATGGAAGGCTCCTATATTCCAAATGGGGTGTTAGAGAAGACTGCAATCCAGAAATGCCAAGAGTCACAGATGAAAAAAGCACCAAGAAAAGCCTGCTCCTTTTAGCCAAAGGACCAGGAATAGGGCTAGTGGTCCAGCAGAACAGAAAACCTTTTTGGTAATATCCCTTATTATAGTCAAATATCAAAGGAAAACTGCCCTTTTCCCACCCACAGTGTCAGCAGGGCTGAGTAGAGGACTGGACTTCCACCTCCACCCATCAACAAACAAGCAGAACAAGGCAATATGAGATGGTACTAGCTGGCACTCTACCCAGTGTTGTACCATCAGTGGGACCCATGAAGTAGCTAACTTCCACTCCCACTCAGTGGCAGCAAAGTGGAACAAAGTAGTGTGAGGCCATGCTAGTCAACACACTTTTTCCTTCTTCTGTACAGAGAAAGGCAGTAGAAATGTTAGTGGGTTTGTTCAGCCTGGAACCCTTAATCCGCCTACATCCAACTCTGCAACAATGAGATCCATTTCACTCAGTCTATTTGACTATGATAGAATCACTTCTAGATTTGGGGTAACTGCCACCCACTTTCCTTCTCCTAAAATTTGTCTTAAATGGAATATCCCTGAGACTCTCATCACAGGCCATATAAGCTAACCCTAAAGGAATGACAGGATATGAAATACTACTTTTCTCATTTCTTATTTTTGGATTAAGCATCAAAAAAACATAATGTGTGAAAAGTACACTTGAATTCTAAACAGAAGTGTTAAACAGATTCATAAAAGACTTTTAAGAGGAAAACTCACCAATTAGCTCTAAGAAGGTAAAGTTAGAGATATCTTGAAAAAAGGGATTATATAATGTGAGGGACTTCATAGTAGTCAGTGCAATGACGTTTCTTGGTAACTTATTTCTGAGCCCTAGGCCCTTTCAGCAATTGTTTTTCAACTAACTTCAGTGAAGGCTCTGCCTTCAGGACTTAATAATATGTGATGTGATATGAAGGCAAAAGTTGGTCTTGCACATAGCCTCAAGACACTGAAATTCTGAGATGGGACTTCACCTCTTCGTAAGTGATGTCCTTCTTTAACTCTCAAATCCTCATGTCTACACTTTGGGATAATGATGTGCTCCCTCACATGGTTGTTTAAGAGGATGTAATGAGATAAAGTTTCTAAAGCAGTTAGTTAAGTTCCAAACATGCACTCCCAGCAAGGGAGGATATTATTACCATGTGATAAATAGACATAATAATGTCCTTAAATTAATAAATAAAATGTTTGGTCATACATTGGAGAAAAATCACATATATATGCCTTTTATAAAGGTTATTCTCACATGGAAATAAAACCTTTAAAAAACTGGGGAGGAATGTTCTTAAAAAGTATATATACCAGACTATAAAACATTTATAATTGAGGTCTGTCTAGAAAGTCTAAACAGAAGAATAGGAGTAAAACACAATACAAGATAGGCCAGATGTTTTATGATGGGGTCTAAAGTTGAAGAAGGAAGGAAGAGGAACTAGGAGATTGCTGATACTCTGGAAGAAAAGGGAGCTAACGAAAAAAATATATTGGAGATTTAAGGGCAGTTATAGTAAAATATAAGGATAGGAAGTCCTATTCAGATAAAAATATATTGAATTAGATTCTATTACTTTTGTAAAAGAAAATTTATACAGAATCACAAAATCCTGGTTTTGGAGGTAACTGAAATTGCATGAAGGTATATGTCTCAAAGTTGTTAAGGAGGTCCAGATAATGCAAGTTTAGATTGTTCAATGGGTCATCAATATGAACTAGTTCTAGCTCTCCTAGATACACATTATGAGCTTGAATAAAATCTTCAAGCAAGGTTCCAAAAAATGTACAAGGGTCCATAATGAGAGAAGAGTATATGAACTCACCAAAGAAACATGGTACACTTTTTTTAACAGCCTAATATTTCATCAATAATTATGGCTAAAATTTAAATGTTCATTCTGATACATAAAAACATGCATTCGTTCACTCAGTTAATATTTGAGTGTGCCTGCTCTGCACCCAGCATAGTTTAAGGCAGTAAGGATACAATAATAGCCAAAAATATAAGCTGCCCCCAAGGAGATTATGTTCTATTGGTTGAAGAAGACAATAATAAAGATAAATGAAAGTATAGTATATTAAGAGAAAACTAAAGCAGGGAAGAGTTGCATTTTAGAGAAGGCCATGCTGAAAAATTGTTAAACTTCAATAAAAAAAAAAAGGAGACATTCACTTCTATTTTAAAATTATTCAGCTTCTTCCCAGCAGCATTCACACACAAACACATTTTTTCAATGTAACAATGTCAGAACTGCTCCAATTTTTTAAATTTTTAGAAAAGCCTTTAAAATTTCTTATAACCTAAAAAACTACTGAAAAATCTCAACACGAATGACTTTAAGATAAAACTGTCTTCCACACATATGTTAAATCTTAATACAAATGACTTGAAGATAAAACTGCCTTCCAAATATACACTAAAAGATATGGTTTAAACTACATCTGTGTGACAGGCATCAAGTAATGTATACAGTTACTGAGTCACTATGTTGTACCTTTCTGGGTAAGTGGCTGAAACCCAGTAATAAACCAATCTGAAACCAGTATGTTGTATATCAACTTTATTGCAATTAAAAAAAAAAGATGTTTTATAGCTGAAGAGAGAAGCGTAGTCAAAACTCAAACACTAAAATTTTCTGTAGTTGAAGGCAGTCTTCAGAATGTTTCCATCATTTGATCTCGGTTTCATGACAAATATTATCCAAAACCAAAATATCTTATGCCCAAAATATCTACTCAGTATTCCAGAGTTTTAATATCAAATAAGCTGTTACTTTTATTTTTGCTAATTCTAAAATTTTCAAAAGCCATAAAATGATAGCAATCCATTCATGGCCCTGGAAATAAGACACTTTGATAATGAATCCAGTTTAACTCTGAATATTATTGCCTTTTCAAGCACAGCCCTTAGGTAGTCATTTTTTTGCCCTTTCATATATTTTAGACTGTGTTTTTGTTGTAACTTCCCTAATTCTTTGAGAAGGAAGATCAAAGTATACAAAACATTTGGTACTAAAGTAACTTTCTTATCAATAAAAAAATCATTTAAGAAAAAGAACTTGAACAAATAGAAAACAAAAATTTTTTTAAGTATCACAATAGCTCCAAAAAAATGAAATATTTAGGTATAAACCTAACACTGCATGTGTAGGACCTGAAAGCTCAAAATAACATAATGCTGATGGAAGAAATCAAGGAAGGCCTAAATAAATGAAGTTCATGGATGAAAAGATTGAACCTAGTAGAGATGTCAGTTCTCCAAGACATCAATTCTCCCCAAATTGATCTAGAAATTTAATGCAATTCCAATCAAAATCACAGCAGGGTTTTGGTATATATATGGACAAGTTGTTTCTAAAATGTATATGAAAAGGCAGAGATTTCCAAATAGCTAAAACAATTTGACAGAGAAAAATCATACTAATCATACCACCCAATTTTAAGAATTAGTATAAAGATAATCAAGACACTAGCATTGGTAAACAGATCAATGGAACACAAGAGTCCAGAAATAGACTCACACAAATATAACCAACTGAATTTTTACAAAGGTACAAGGAAATTCAGTAGAGAATTATACTTTTTTAACAAATAGTGTTGGACAACTGGACATCCATATGCAAAAAACATGGGCCTTAATATAAGCCTCACTCCTTAAACAAAATACATCAAAATAGATCCTACTTCTAAATGTAAAGGATTTAGGTATAAAGCTTTTAGGAGAAAATCTTCAAGAATGGGGTTAGGCAGACTTCAGATATAATATTAAAAGCATGAACCATAAAAGGAAAACAATAATAAATTAAACTTCATCACAATTAAAGCCTTTTTTCTGCAAAAGTCATTGTCAGAAGAATGAAAAGACAAGCTACAGACTAGGAAAAATATTTTCAAATTATATCTGACAAGGGATTTGTATCTAGAATGTCATTTTAAATGCTCACAACTCAACAGTAGGAAATCCAATTTTAAAATGGGCAAAAGATTTGAACAGACACTTCACCAAAGAGGATATATGGAAAGCAAATAAAAGGATGCTCAACATCATTATCCATTAGAGAAATTTAAATTAAAACCACAATAAGATACTACTCTAGACCTATGAGAATAGCTAAAACAAAAGGATGGCAATATGAGGTGTTGATCCAGAGCATCTGAAACTCTCATAAAATGGCAAGGATATAAGAGCAACAGGAACTCTCATTCATTGCTGGTGGGAATACAAAATGGTACAGACACTCTGCAAAACAGTTGGGCAGCTTCTTGTAGAGTCATACATATAATTACAATCTACCCAACAATCCCCTTCCTGGGTACTTATTCTAGAGAAATAAAAACATATGTTCACACAAAAAACCTATACACAAATGTTCACACAGCAGCTTTATTTGTAATAGCCAAACACTGGAAACACCAAAATGTCTTTCAACAGATGAACAGATACCTCAACTTGTTACATCCATACAAATAGAATATTACTTACTCGGCAACAAAAAGGAACGAATTATTGATACACTAAACAACTTGGAGGAATCTTAAAGGCATTATGCTGAGTGAAAAAACTGGGCTCAAAAGGTTACATACTGTATGATACCATTTATAGGACATTCTTAGAAAGACAGAATTATAGTGATAGGGAAAAGAACAGCAGTTGCCAAAGGTTAAAGGTTGGGGAGGGTGTGACTAAAAAAGAACAGCACATACGATTTCTTCTGAGTTATAAAACTGCTCTACATACTAACTGTGGTGACAGTTATACTAATCTATACATATGATAAAATTCATAAGTTGAAATTAATCAACATTAAAGAACAGAAATTCAGCAAAACAATAGCATATTTATTCACAGAACTCTATTTTTTAATTAAGGTATCATTGATATACAATCTTATGAAGGTTTCACATAAGCAACATTGTGGTTTCAACAATTACCCATATTATCAAGTCCTTACCTCCCCACTGCAGTCACTGTCCATCAGTGTAGAAAGATGCTATACAGTCATTACTTATCTTCTCCATGCTATACTGCCTTCCCCGTGACCTATCTATAATGTCCCTTAACCCCCTTCTCCCTCCCACCCAACCCACCCTCCCCAACTCCTTCCCTTTGGTAGCCACAAGTTCCTTTTTGGAGTCTGTGAGTCTGCTGCTGTTTTGTTTCTTTAGTTTTGCTTTGTCATACTCCACCAATCAGTGAAATCATTTGGTACTTGTCTTTCTCTGCGTGGCTAATTACACTCAGCATAATACCCTCTAGCTTCATCCATATGGTTGCAAATGGTAGAATTTGTTTCATAGAACTCTTTATTACCATTTGACAAAGAAAACAAATTGATGAAATAAAGACTGCTATTACCATACAGAAATGATACCTTATGATAGTTCCCAGGAACATAAGAATATTTAAGACATTTACTTTCATCTCTCTGATGTAAAGAATAGATTACTGAAGCACTGATTTAAATGACACCATTTTAATCATTTCTATGGCTATGATGGTTCTATGAAGCCAGACAATTATAAATACACATTCCAGGATAAGGCTAAAAACACTAGCAAATAATTAAGTGGGGAGAGGGATTCCTGATATATGTAAATATATCCAAACAGGTATAAACACTTTTTTTGTAATAGCTTTATTGAGGTGTAACTGATACAATAAATTACATATATTTAAAGTATATAATATGACTAGCTTTCACATATGGAACCACAGAAGCCACTGAATAGCCAAAGGAATCCTGAGAAGGAAGAATAAAGCAGGGGGGATTATGCTCCCCAACTTCAAGCTCTACTACAAAGCCACAGTAATCAAGACAATATGGTACTGGCACAAAAACAGACCCATAGACCAACGGAACACAATAGAGAGCCCAGATATAAACCCAAGCATATATGGTCAATTAATACATAATAAAGGACCCATGGATATACAACAGGGAAATGACAGCCTCTTCAACAACGAGTGCTGGCAAAACTGGACAGCTACATGTAAGAGAATGAAACTGGAATACTGTCTAACTCCATACACAAAAGTAAACTCAAAATGGATCAAAGACCTGAATGTAAGTCATGAAACCATAAAACTCTTAGAAGAAAACATAGGCAAAACTCTCTTAAACATAAACATGAGCAACTTTTCATGAACATATCTCCATGGGCAAGGAAAACAAAAGCAAAAATGAACAAGTGGGACTGCATCAAACTAAAAAGCTTCTGTACAGCACAGGACATCATCAGTAGAACAAAAAGGCATCCTACAGTATGGGAGAATATATTCATAAATGACATATCCAATAAGGGGTTGACATCCAAAATATATAAAGAGCTCACGCTCCTCAACAACCAAAAAGCAAATGACCAGATTAAAAAATGGGCAGAGGATCTGAAGACACTTCTCCAAAGAAATTAATTCTGGGGAACAACAGGCAAATGAAAAGATGTTCCACATCACTAACCATCAGGGAAATGCAAATTAAAACCACAATGAGATATCACCTCAACCAGTTAGAATAGCCAACATCCAAAAGACAAGGAACAACAAGTGCTGGTGAGGATGAGGAGAAAGGGGTACCCTCCTACACTGCTGGTGAGAATGTAAATTAGTTCAACCATTGTGGAAATAAGTATGTAAGTTCCTCAAAAAACTAAAAATAGAAATACCATTTGACCCAGGAATTCCACTCCTAGGAATTTACCCAAAGAAAACAGGATCACAGATTCAGAAAGATATATGCACCCCTGTTTTTATCACAACACTAGTTACAATAGCCAAGAAATGGAAGCAACCTAAGTGTCCATCAGTAGATGAATGGATAAAGAAGATGTGGTACATATACACAATGGAATATCATTCAGCCATAAGAAGAAAACAAATACTAACAATTGCAACAGCATGGATGGAGCTAGAGGGTATTATGCTCAGTGAAAGAAGCCAAGCAGAGAAATACAAGTATCAAATGATTTCACTCATCTGTGGAGTATAAGAACAAAGAAAAAAAAACTGAAGAAACAAAACATCAGCAGACTCACAGAACCCAAAAACGGACTAACAGTTACCAAAGGGAAAGAGACTGGGGAATGTGGGTGGGAAGGGAGGGATAAGGGGATTAAGGGGCATTATGATTACCACACATAATATGGGGGTGGGCAGAGGGAAGGAAGTACAGCACAGAAAAGATAAGTAGTGACTGTATAGCATCTTACTATACTGATGAACAGTGACTGCAATGGGGGTGTAAAGACTTGACAATAGGGGTGAATGTTGTAACCACAACATTTGTCATGTGAAACCTTCATAAGATTGTGTATCAATGGAGACAGAAAAAGATGGCAGCGTGAATAGTGTGGCGGAAATCTCCCAAAACCACATATATTTTGAAACTACAGCAAATACAACTATTCCTAAAAGAGTGACCAGAAGTAACAGTACACTAGCCAGTCTACATCTAGGAGAAGTCAACATCTCATGGAAAAGGGTAAGGTAAAAAGCCATATCCCAGTGGGACCTGAGCACTCCCCTCACCCCAGCTTACCTGCGGGAGGAAAAGAATCAGAGCAGGGAGGCCATGGAAGCACAGGACTGTTAAATATACAATCTTAGAAATCTACCCTGGGAACACGAACTCACATTGCATGGTGCTCTGGAGATTAGAGGGGCGAAAGGCAGAGTTCTGAGACTAAGACTGCGAACAGGTTCCCACAACCAGCTGCCCTGGGACAAAAGAAAATCGGGTGCTTTAAGGGACCTCTCAATGGTCAGAGGGCTGCTAGGGGGGCAAGGTTTGAGAAAAGGAACAGATGGACAAAATCGCCCTGGCACACTCAAACCTACAGGCTGGAAACTTTCAGGAGCAGCAGTTCTAAGAGCAAAGTATACAGCGATCCAGGCCTATTTAAAGAAGGAAGAACAATCCAAAATGAACAGTTTAAAACAAAGGAGGGCCAACGTTAGTAGAAGGAGGGACCTAATAAACATGAAAGAAGAAATAAATAAAATTGAGAAGAATAAATCAAAAGAAAAAAAAAGGAATGAAACCAAGATCTGGGTCTTTGAGAAAATAAACAAAATAGATAAACCCATAGCCACACTTATTAAGAAAAAAGGGGAATCTATACACATAAACAGAATCAGAAATGAGAATGGAAAAATCATGACAGACACCACAGAAATACAAAGAATTATTAGAGAATACTACGAAAATCTATATGCTAACAAGCTGGATGACCTAGAAGAAATGGACAACTTTCTAGAAAAATACAACTTTCCAACACTGACCCAGGAAGAAACAGAAAATCTAAACAGACCAATTATTAGCAATGCAATTCAATCGGTAATCAAAAAACTACACAAGAACAAACCCCTGGACAAGATGGCTTCACCGCTGAATTTTATCAGACATTTAAGAAGACATAATATCCATTTTCTCCTTAAAGTTTTCCAAAAAATAGAAGAGGAGGGAATACTTCCAAACTCATTCTTTGAAGCCAGCATCACTCTAATACCAAACCGGGCAAAGACACCACAAAAAAAGAAACTAAAGACCAATATACCTGATGAACATAGATACAAAAATACTCAACAAAATATTAGCAAGCCAAATTCAAAAATACATCAAGAGGATCATACACCATGATCAAATGGGATTCATCTCAGGGATGCAAGGATGGTACAACATTCGAAAATCCATCAACATCATCCACCACATCAACAAAAAGAAGAACAAAAACCACATGATCATCTCCATAGATGCTGAAAAAGCATTCAACAAAATCCAACATCCACACATGATAAAAACTCTCAACAAAATGGGTACAGAGGGCAGGTACCTCAACATAATAAAGGCCATATATGACAAACCCACAGCCAACATCATACTTAACAGTGAGATGCTGAAAGCTTTTCCTTTAAGATAGGGAACAGGACAAGGATGCCCACTGTCCCCACTTTTATTCAACATAGTTCTAGAGGTCCTAGCCATGACAATCAGACAATGCAAAGAAATAAAAGGCACCCAGATTGGCAAGGAAGAAGTTAAACTGTCACTGTTTGCAGATGACATGATATTGTACATAAAAACCTAAAGAATCCACCCCAAAACTACTAGATCTAATATCTGAATTCAGCAAAGTTGCGGGATATAAAATTAATACACAGAAATATGTTGCATTCCTATTTACTAATGATGAACTAGTAGAAAGAGAAATCAGGAAAACAATTTCATTCACAATTGCATCAATAAGAATAAAATACCTAGGAATAAACTTAACAAGGAAGTGAAAGACCTATACCCTGAAAACTACAAGACACTCAGGAAAGAAATTAAAGACGACATTAATAAATGGAAATTGATCCCATTCTCTTGGGTAGAAGGAATTTGTATTGTCAAAATAACTATTCTGCCTAAAGGCACATACAGATTCAATGCAATCCCTATCAAAATACCAACAGCATTCTTCAATGAACTGGAAGAAATAGTTCTAAAATTCATATGGAACCACAAAAGACCCCGAATAGCCAAGGCATTCCTGAGAAGGAAGAATAAAGCTTGGGGATTACAAGTCCCAACTTCAAGCTCTACTACAAAGCCATAGTAATCAAGACAATTTGGTACTGGCACAAGAACAGACCCATAGACCAATGGAACAGAATAAAGAGCCCAGATATAAACCCAAGCACATATGGTCAATTAATACATAATAAAGGAGCCATGGATATACAATGGGGAAATGACAGCCTCTTCAACAATGAGTGCTGGCAAAACTGGACAGCTACATGTAAGAGAATGAAACTGGGGTACTGTCTAACTCCATACACAAAAGTAAACTCAAAATGGATCAAAGACCTGAATGTAAGTCATGAAACCATAAAAGTCTTAGAAGAAAACATAGGTAAAATTCTCTTGAATATAAACATGAGCAACTTCTTCATGAACACATCTCCCCGGGGCAAGGGAAACAAAAGCAAAAATGAACAAGTGGGAGTATATCAAACTAAAAAACTTGTGTACAGCAAAGGACACCATCAGTAGAAAAAAAGGCATCCTACGGTATGGGAGAATGTATTCATAAATGACATATCTGATAAGGGCTCAACATCCAAAACATATAAAGAGCTCACACACCTTATCAAACAAAAAGGAAATGACCCAATTAAAAAGTGGGCAGAGTATCTGAACAGACACTTCTCCAATGAAGAAATTCAGATGGCCAGCAGGCACATGAAAAGATGCTCCACATCGCTAATCATCAGAGAAATGCAAATTTAAACAACAATGAGATATCACCTCACACCAGTTAGGATGGCCACCATCCAAAAGACAAGAAACAACAATGAGGGGAGGATGAGGAGAAAGGGGAACCCTCCTATACTGCTGGTGGGAATGTAAATTAGTTCAACCATTGTGGAAAGCAGTACAGAAATACCATTTGACCCAGGAATTCCACTCCTAGGAATTTACACAAAGAACACAGGATCCCAGATTCAAAGACACATATGCACCCCTATGTTTATCACAGCACTAGTTACAATAGCCAAGAAATGGAAGCAACCTAAGCGTCCATCAGTAGATGAAAGGATAAAGAAGATGTGGTACATATCCACAATGGAATATTATTCAGCCATAAGAAGAGAAAACAAATCCTACCATTTGCAACAACATGGATGGAGCTGGAGGATGTTATGCTCAGTGAAATAAGCCAGGTGGAGAAAGACAACTGCCAAATGATTTCCCTCATTTGTGGAGTATAACAATGAAGCAAAACTGAAGGAACAAAATAGCAGCAGACTCACAGACTCCAAGAAGGGGACTAGTGGTTACCAAAGGGGAGGTGTGTGGGAGGGCAGGTCAGGAGGGAAGGAGATGGGGTTTGAGGGGTATTATGTTTAGTACACACGGTGTGGGGGTTCACAGGGAACACAGTGTAGCACAGAGAAGGCAAATAGTGAATCTGTGGCATCTTACTACACTGATGGACAGTGACTGCAATGGGGTATGGGTGGGACTTGATAATATGGGTAAATATAGTAACCAAATTGTTTTTCTCATGTGAAACCTTCATAAGAGTGTATATCAATAATACCTTAATAAAAAATTTTTTAAATGTTAATATAGTACCATCAAATATTAAAGGTTACTTTCATAATCTTTTCAGTTTTAAATAGCTAATATTATGAAATTGAATTATAGTATAATGGAAAGCTAATACTAATTTAAAAGCAGATTTTATTTTGCATGTTTTCTTCATTTTTCTCTTGAATGGTGTTTTTCTAGTGGTAAAATAAAAGTAAAATAAAATGTTTATACTGGTAAAATTAAAAAAAATATTGTGCACCAATGCTACCTTAATAAAAAATAAATAAATAAAAATAAAACAACTACCACCAGTTTTTAACCAGAGTAATACAGCTGAGGAATAAATGTACTATAAAACCACTTTATATACTAAAATGTATATAAAAATGACTGATCTATTTTAATTAAAAAACATACCCACAATAAAAGGCAGCCATAAGCATATAAGTCAGAACTTGGAGATGCAGGTTTCCCCACTTTCAGTTCAGGTGGTATCAAACTCAAGCCACCAACCATCATGTTCACTGAAGCTCGCTGACTCTACAAAAACAACAGGTTACATATTTTAGAGGCAACACAGTTAAGGCAGCTTTCCGTAAAGTTCCCTGCATTTAATCAAAACAGAAAACAAATTCATTTGAAATATTTCATTATTTCTTGCTTTCAAATATTTTTACCTTAGCTCAGCTATTATAAATTACTCTTAAAATCAGTCTCATAAAATTAACAGTGAGACTTTGGTTACCAGTTCACACTGGGCACTCAAGCAGATTCAAAACTAAGAATCACTGATGCTTTAACATTTGGTATCTCTCTTCTTTTTTAATAAATTTTCTAAGGGTAAAGTGGGGTGCGTTCTTTCTTTTTTTGGTTTTATTCAGAAGTTCTCTTCAGTTTTTCTCAGATTAAGGTTAGGTTCACATTATGGTAGGTAAGAACTCATTTTAGTGTATTAACTGCGTAAGACTACATGTAAGGGACTTCTGGGAAGATGGCGGTGTGAGCAGGGCGTCAGAAATCTCCTCCCAACATTATATTTATCTACGAAAATACAGCAAATACAACTATTCCTAAAAGAGAGACCAGAATACAGAGGAAAGTGCACAGCGTGCAGCTACACCTGAGAGGACTCGGCACCCCAAGAGGTGGGTAAGATACGGAGCCACGAACCTGCGGGACTCAAGCACTCACCCAACCCACCGCACCGGCAGGAGGAGAGGATTCAGAGCTGGGAGGGAGTGGAAGAGGAGGTCCGTGAAATAACCAGCCTCGGTAGTCTGCGCCGGGAGCGCTGACACACATCGCGCGGTGCATCGGACATTGGAGAGGCAGAAGGTGCAGGTTTTGAGCCGGGAACGCGCTCGGTCCGTTAAGCCAGGGCTCCGGGACAAGAGAAAAGCATGCACGGATTGTAGCGGTGTCGGAGAGGCGGGGGGCCCAAAGAGGGAACACCATCACCCCGGCAGGCTCAGCCCAGCAGGCTGGAAGTCCTGAGGAACTTCGGACCCCTTGGCTGGTGACTGAGAAAAGGGAGCAGCCACACTAAAACTTTATACAGAGAACAAGAGGCTCCCATTCGTTCCTGCCCCAGCCAGAGCTACAAAGAGCGGCGTGGCCGCAGCTGTGGATAAGTGGACCAACAGCGACACCTACAGCACACATAGAGAATCCATTCCAGGTGGGCATATTTTTTTTTCCCTTCTCTTTTTCTACTTTTCTTTCTTTCTGCTATCTCTCTTTTCTTTCTCTTCCTTCTTTTTTTGCTCGTTTTTTTCCCTCTCCTTTTTCTTTCTTTTCTTTCTTCTTTCTCACTTTTCTTTCTCTTCCTTCCTTTTTTGCCAGTTTGTTTTTTTGTGTGTCTTTTATTCCCTTTCCTTTTTCCTTCTTTTCTTTTTTTCTTCTTTCTCTCCCTTCTTTTTTTCCTTATTTGTTTTTTTCTTCTTTTTTTATTTTAAGTCTTAAAGAGCCCAGCTGACATACGTGGCACCTACCAGCGACCACTCCTATCAACATGAAAAGACAGAGGAATATGGTTCAGACCAAGCTCACCCAGACCCAGACAAATCCTGAGAGGGAACCTGAAGGGATGGAAATGCAGAATCTTCCTGAAAAAGAATTCAGAATAAAAGTCATAACCATGCTGATGGATCTACAGAGAAATATGCAAGAGCTAAGGAAGGGAGGGAAGTGAGGAAAGACAATGCAGAAATGAGACAAGCCATCGATGGGCTCAGCAGCAGACTTGACGAGATGCAAGAGACTGTTAATGCAATAGAAATCAGAGAACAGGAACACAGAGCAGCTGAGGCAAAGAGAGATAAAAGGATCGCTAGGAATGAAAGAATATTAAGAGAACTGTGTGACCAATCCAAACGGAACAATATTCGCATTATAGGAGTACCAGAGGAAGAAGAGAGAGAAAAAGGGATAGAAAGTGTCTTTGAAGAAATAATTGCCGAAAACTTCCCCATGCTGGGGAAGGAAATAGTCTTGCACTCCATGGAAGCCCACAGATCTCCTAACACAAGCGACCCTAGGACGACAACACCAAGACACATAATTAAAATGGCAAAGATCAAAGATAAAGACAGAGTATTAAAGTCAGCTAGAGAAAGAAAACAGATCACCTTCAAAGGAAAACCCATTAGACTATCATCAGACTTCTCAACAGAAATCTTACAGGCTAGAAGAGAATGGCATGATATATATAACGCAATGAAACAGAAGGGCCTCGAACCAAGAATACTGTATCCAGCACGATTATCATTTAAATATGACGGCAGGATTAAACAATTTCCAGACAAGCAAAAGCTGAGAAAATGTGCCTCCCATAAACCACCTCTACAGGACATCTTAAAAGAACTGCTCTAGAGTGAAGCACTCCTAAGGCTAAAAAGCTGTCATCAGAGAAAATAAAATCATAGCAAAGAAAGCAGACCATCCAAATACTAACTAAAGGCAAAGAATAAAACAACTAGTATATAAAGAATGGAGGAGGAAGAATAAGAAGGGAGAGAAATAAAGAAACATCAGACTGTGTTTACAATAACTTAACAAGAAAGTTAAGTTAAATTGTTAGATAGTTAAGAAGCAACCCCTGAACCTTTGGTAACGACGAATCTAAAGGCAGAAATGGCAATAAGTACATATCTATTGATAATCACCCTAAATGTAAATGGATGGAATGCACCAATCAAAAGACACAGAATAACAGAATGGATAAAAAAGCAAGACCCATCTATATGCTGCCTACAAAAAACTCACCTCAAACGCAAAGGTATACCCAGACTATAAAAGTGAAGGTATGGAAAAAGATATTTCATGCAAACTAAAAGGAGAAAAAAGGAGGTGTTGCAGTACTTGTATCAGACAAAATATACTTCAAAACGAAGAAAGTAGCAAAAGATAAAGAAGGACATTACATAATGATAAAGGGGTCAATCCAACAAGAAGATATAACCATTATAAATATATATGCACCCAACACAGGAGTACCGGCATATGTGAAACAAATACTAACAGAATTAAAGGAGGAAATAGACAGCAATGCCATTCATTTTAGGTGACTTCAACACACCACTCACTCCAAAGGACAGAACAACCAGACAGAAAATAAGTAAATACACAGAGGCACTGAACAACACACTAGAACAGATGGACCTAACAGACATCTACAGAGCACTACACCCAAAAGCAACAGGATACACATTCTTCTCAAGTGCACATGGAACATTTTCCAGAATAGACCACATACTAGGCCACAAAAAGAACCTCAGTAAAGTCGAAAATATTGAAATTCTACCAACCAACTTCTCAGATCATAAAGGTATTAAACTAGAATTAAATTTTAGAAAAATAACAAAAAGGCTCACCAATACTTGGAGACTTAACAACATTCTCCTAATTAATCAATGGGTCAATGACCAAATCAAAACAGAAATCAAAGCGTATAAGGAGACAAATGACAACAACAACACAAAGCCACAACTTCTGTGGGATACAGCAAAGGCAGTTCTCAGAGGAAAGTATATTGCAATCCAGGCCTATCTAAAGAAAGAAGAACATTCCCAAATGAATAGTCTAAAGACACAATTACGGAAATTGGAAAAAGAAGAACAAATGAGACCCAAAGTCACCCAACGGAAGGACATAATAAAGATCAGAGAACAAATAAATAAAATTGAGAAGAACAAAACAATAGAAAAAAATCAATGAAACCAAGAACGGGTTCTTTGAAAAAATAAACAAAATAGATAAACCCCTAGCCAGACTCATTAAGAGAAAAAGAGAATCTACACACATAAACACAATCAGAAATGAGAAAGGAAAAATCACGACGGACCCCACAGAAATACAAAGAATCATAAGAGAATATTATGAGACTCTATATGCTAGCAAGCTGGAAAAACTAGAAGAAATGGACAACTTCTTAGAAAAATACAACCTCCCAAGACTGACAAGCAAGAAACAGAAAAACTAAACAGACCAATCACCAGCAATGAAATTGAAGCAGTAGTCAAAAAACTACCCAAGAACAAAACCCCCGAACCAGATGGATTCACCTCTGAATTCTACCAGACATATAGAGAAGAAATAACACCAATTCTTCTTAAAGTTTCCCAAAAAATAGAAAAGGAGGGAATACGTCCAAACTCATTCTATGAAGCCAGAATCACTCTAATACCAAAACCTGGCAAAGACCTCACCAAAAAAGAAAACTACAGACCAATATCCCTGATGAACGTGGATGCAAAAACATTAAACAAAATATTAGCAAACCGAATTCAAAAATACATCAAGAGGATCATACACCATGATCAAGTGGGATTCATCCCAGGGATGCAAGGATGCTACAACATTCGAAAATCCATCAACATCATCCACCACATCAACAAAAAGAAGAACAAAAACCACATGATCATCTCCATAGATGCTGAAAAAGCATTCGACAAAATTCAGCATCCATTCATGATTAAAACTCTCAACAAAATGGGTACAGACAGCAAGTACCTCAACATCATAAAGGCCATATACGACAAACCCACAGCTAACATCATACTTAACAGCGAGAAACTACAAGCTTTTCATCTAAGATCAGGAACAAGACAGGGTTGCCCACTCTCTCCACTGTTATTCAACATAGTACTGGAGGTCCTAGCCATGGCAATCAGACAAAACTAACACAATCAAGGCTTCCAGATTGGTAAAGAAGAAGTCAAATTGTCACTATTTGCAGATGACATAATATTGTACATAAAAACCCTAAAGACTCCACTCCAAAACTACTAGAACTAATATCTGAATTCAGCAAAGTTGCAGGATACAAAATTAACACACAGAAATCTGTTGCTTTCCTATACCCTAATGAAGAACTAACAGAAACAGAAATCAGAAAAACAATTCCATTCACAATTGCATCAAAAAGAATAAAATACCTAGGTATAAACCTAACGAAGGAAGTGAAAGACCTGTACTCTGAAAACTACAAGACACTCCTAAGAGAAATTAAAGAGGATACTAACAAATGGAAACTCATCCCATGCTCTTGGCTAGGAAGAATAAATATTGTCAAAATGGCTATACTACCTAAAGCAATATACAGATTCAATGCAATCCCTATCAAAATTCCAACAGCTTTCTTCAATGAACTGGAACAAATAATTCTAAAATTCATATGGAACCACAAAAGACCCCGAATAGCCAAAGCAATCCTGAGAAGGAGGAATAAAACAGGGGGAATTACGCTCCCTGTCTTCAAGCTCTATTACAAAGCCACAGTAATCAAGACAATTTGGTATTGGCACAAAAACAGACCCACAGAGCAGTGGAATAGAATAGAAAATCCAAACATAAACCCAAACATAAACAGTCAATTAATATTTGATAAGGGAGCCTTGGATATACATTGGGGAGATGACGGCCTCTTCAGCAGCTGGTGTTGGAAAAACTGGACAGCTGCATATAAGAGAATGAAACTGGACTACTGTCTAACCCCATACACAAAGGTAAACTCAAGGTGGATCAAAGACCTGAATGTAAGTCATGAAATCATAAAACTCTTAGAAAAAAACATAGGCAAAAATCTCTTGGACATAAACATGAGCGACTTCTTCATGAACATATCTCCCTGGGCAAGGGAAACAAAAACAAAAATGAACAAGTGGGACTATATCAAGCTGAAAAGCTTCTGTAGAGCAAAGGACACCATCAGTAGAACAAAAAGACATCCTACAGTATGGGAGAATATATTCATAAATGACATATCCGATAAGGGGTTGACATCCAAAATATATAAAGAACTCACGCACCTCAACAAACAAAAAGCAAATAATCCAATTAAGAAATGGGCAGAGGACATGAATAGACACTTCTCCAAAGAAGAAATTCAGATGGCCAACGAGCACATGAAAACATGTTCCACGTCACTAATCATCAGAGAAATGCAGATTAAAACCACAATGAGATACCACCTCACACCAGTGAGGATAGCCAACATCCAAAACACAAACAACAACAAATGTTGGCGAGGATGTGGAGAAAAGGGAACCCTCCTACACTGCTGGTGGGACTGCAAATTAGTTCAACCACTGTGGAAAGCAGTATGGAGGTTCCTCAAAAAAATTCAAAATAGAAATACCATTTGACCCAGGTATTCCACTCCTAGGAATTTACCCTAAGAATGCAGCAGCCCAGTTTGAAAAATACAGATGCACGCCTATGTTTAGCGCAGCACTATTTGCAACAGCCAAGAAATGGAAGCAACCTAAGTGTCTATCAGTAGATGAATGGATAAAGAAGATGTGGTACATATACACAATGGAATATTATTCAGCCATAAGAAGAAAACAAATCCTACCATTTGCAACAACATGGATGGAGCTAGAAGGTCTTATGCTCAGTGAAATAAGCCAAGCCAAAAAAGACAAGTACCAAATGATTTCACTCATATGTGGAGTATAAGAACTAAGAAAAAAACTGAAGGAACAAAGCAGCAGCAGACTCACAGAACCCAAGAACGGACTAATAGTTACCAAAGGGAAAGGGACTGGGGAGGATGGGTGGGAAGGGAGGGACAAGGGGAAAAAGGGACATTACGATTAGCAGATGTAATGTTAGGGGGGCACGGGGAGGGCTGTACAACCCAGAAAAGACAAGTAGTGACTCTATAACACCTCACTATGCTGATGGACAGTGACTGTAATGGGGTATGTGGTGGTGACCTGATGAAGGGGGTAGTGTAATCACCATAATATTGCACATTTAACTGTAGATTAATGATATCAAAATAAACTTTAAAAAAAGACTACATGTAATTTTGCAGAGTAGGGCAAACACACTTAAAATAGTATTACAGTGTCCTTTAGTTTAAATGTTGAGAATTTTGCAAATATGCAGAAGAAAAAAGTAATTTTTATATATGTTCCTTGGGTTCACTAAACGTTCTTTTTGGCACTGACTCTTGACTAGAAGAATGAAAGTGATGAAGGACTGTTTTCTTAGATTCTGGTTGACTTCTCTTCCAATTTTCTTCAGAAGATTTTACTCGTTGATTTCCATTAGCCATTTTATTGGAAGGTTTTTCCACTTGTTCTGCTTTCAGACACAGCAAGTTCAGATGTTTTACTAACTTCTCAACCTGAAAGTGAGAAACTGAAAGATCTTGCCTTTCTTTAGACCTCATAATCTCATCTTCCTCACAGACTAAATTTGGTTCCCCAAGTTCAGAAGATCCAGGGTTTTTTCTGCTCTTCCATTTTAGTTTCAGTGTCAAAGTCATCCCTTCTCTGTGTGGGCATCTCTTCTTTGCCAGGGGTAGGTGATCTGTTCTGCAGTCTTCAGGTCCTCTTCAGGGTTAACCCTATTTGCTGTAGTTGCTTCCTTGGTGTATGTGTGGGAGGAGGTTTTCACCTTGCCTTCCTACTCCACCTTTTTCCCCCTTCCTTGGGGTGCTTCTTCCTAATTCTGAAAATCCTAAATAACTATTTTAAAAAACTGGACGTCTACAAAATACTTTCCTTCTTTACTGACCATATTCTAAGTATACCATTTCCAATATGCCAAAAGATGATCAGTGACAAATATGAATCCTGTATTCAGAAAGATCTTGGTTGCAATTTCCAATCTCCCACTTATTTGCTGTGTGACCTTGGGCTTTAACCTCTTTGAGCCTAAACTAATTAATTTGTAAAATGGAAATAATATCTACCTTACAATTATTGTAAAGATAAAGGTAATTGACACAATAATTACCTAGCATGTAATCACTAAGCATTATCTCTTCTCCTCCTACTATCTTTATTCTTGCTTCTCAGGGTGTGGTCCAAAGACCAGTAGCTACAGCATCACCTGAAAACTGGTTAGAAATGCAGGATCTCCATCTCAGAAATGCTGAATAAAAATTTGCATTTTAACAAGATCCCTAATTGGTTCATACACATAGTAAATCTGAAAAGCAATGATGTTAACTACAGACTACTTTTCAAATTTCTCTTCCTGGTTAGTACTTCAGTCAGAAAGTAGTGTGAAAAAAATGGAGCAAAAGGTGAGTTTATTCAACATTTCAGAGCAAATGATTTTAAATGAAGAGTTTAACAATGTTTTAAGGGATAATGAAAGCTGACAAATCAGTATAAAAAAGGAAGACTAATTCTAGGGGTAGTCATGATATCTATAGTTATGCACATTGCACATTCAAAAGGTAAACTAATAAGATCCCTAAAAGTAGAGAACTTTTTAAAACTCACAATTCAGTTATTGTCTTAGGACATTATCTTAATTTTCAGATCAATTAATATGATAAAAACATTTCAGCAAACATACTTTGTAAAATCTTTCATAATCCAGCATTTCTTTATAGTTTAACATTTTCATTTTCTCATCTTTTTGAGCCATCGTATGAAAACCATTGAGACTAAATATTCACAAGCAGCATTACCCTATGACATGTAGATGACCAAAGTATAAAGCATTATGACTTATACTAGTCAAAAGGGAATTGCTCATACTACACTGATGGACATTGACTGCAGTGGGGTTTAGGGGGGACTCGATAATAAGGGTGAATGTATTTTTGTGAAACCTTCATAAGAGGATATATCAATGATACCTTAATAAAAAATAAATAAAAATAAAATCTAAAAAAAGAGAATTGCTCAGATAATAAAATGTTGGCAAGGATGCAGAAGAATTGGTATCCTCACACACTGCTGATGAGAATGTGAAACTATGCAGCCCCTTTAGAAAAACAATTTGGCTCCTCAAAAAGTAAAACAGAGGTACCATATAACTCAATAATACTACTCTCAAGAGAAATGAAAACATATGCCCAAACAAAAACTTGTATACTAATTCTCACAGCAGCATTATTCATAATAATCAAAAAGTAGAAACAACCTAAATGTCCATCAACTGATGAATGTAAAAACAAAATATGCTACATCCATACAATGATATACTTGGGCATTTTTAAAAAGGAATGAAGATCAGATGCATGCTACCACATGCATGAACTTTGAAAACATAATGTTAAATGAAATAAACCAAACACAAAAGGTCACATATTGTATGATTCCATCTATAGAAAATGTCCAGAATAGGTAAATAAATCCAGAGACAGAAAGTTAATTAGTGGTTTCCAAGGGGCTACATAGAGGAAGAAATGAGGAGTAACTAAGTCAGAATGGGGTTTCTTTTTGGGGGTGACAAAAATGTTCTGGAATTAGATCACGATGATCAATGCACAACTTTGTGAATATATTAAAAACTACTACTAAATTGTACACATTATGACATGTGGATTATATCTCAATAAAGTTGTTTTAAAAAAAGAGAACTGCCCCCTTGAGATATTTATTTTGAGACAGCCCATTTTATCAAAACGGAAAAAAAGGGATCACAATATGCTTTCATTGTCTGATATTTGCTCTCTCTACGAACTGCTCTGAAATAATATGGCATCAAATTAACAGCAAATATAGCTGAACCAGCATTTAAGCAACATGGAAAAGTCCATGGTTCCCAAGTTTCTAAAAATGCCCATTAATCACAAAATAGCTAAGTATGTATACTTAAATATAATCTACTAAGGGGTAGGGCACCAGCAAAAGGGGATATAAGAGATAGTCATCTAGTTTTCCTTGTATATCTTTTAGCAATTAAATGTTTCTTGATGATGATAATAAAATAATTCATGATTAATGTTGTCAGTGCCATTGACTGTAATGTCAGGTTGCTCCTAAGACTTTAACTATGGTTAAAAAACATAACACACATAATTTAGAAATTCTTGTTAGAGCACCTAGCTGATAACAGATAGTTGCTTGTACTACATGACACTATATGCCTTAACTGAAGGTAAAGATATCATAATAAATCATATCACATAAAAGTGCTAAACCACTGCCTAATAATATTATATGAAATCTAGAACCTATTCATAAAACCATGGTATTTACCACAGATTTGGTGAAGTCAAAGTCTCCAACAATTCCTTGTTCACGATTTAAAGCAAATACATTGTTCTGATGGAGTGATCCATGAATTATGTCAGCCTTGTGCAGTGTATGCAGACCCTGGGCAACACCTTTCATGACCTTTAATGCTTCCTACAGATAATTAGATATAGAAAAAAGTCAGGAAGTAGGCAAATCATTTTAATGCCTGAACCTTTTCTCTAATTAAAAGACTTTTCCAGAAGTGAGTACTGGTGACATCATGTATGTGTGTGTGTGAGTGTGTGTGTATACACACACACACACACTCACACACACACACACACATATATATATGACTTAGACACTAATCTCTAAGAAGACTTAGATTACAAATAATGACTATATAAAGCTTCTAGAAAAGAAAAAGACTGAAATAGTGCTACTGGGTAGGAAGAACGAGGACATCCTTTATTATTACTAATTCAAATCTGCAACAGAAATTAAAGCTATCACTTAAGCACTTATAATGCCAAGTGCTTTACTATGCCATTTATGTATAACACAGCTTCCTAATTATAAGCATGGGCTTTGGTACCAAAAAGACCTAATTTCAAGTCCCAATTCTGCTTCTGGATGAGGGACCCTGTGCAAGTCACTTAATCTCTGTGAGCCTCACTTTTCTCATCCTTATGTAACAGGATAATTCATATCACAGAACTGATGTGACAATTAAATAGTACAAGTCAAAGTTATAGTATAAAGCATACAGTATGCCCTCAAAAAACGTTAGGTGTTATTTTCTCATTTAATATATCCTCAGAAATAGTAGTTTTTACTTACTTCTGAAGTTAAAGGAACACTGGTTTGAATAGCACTCAGGTTTGCCCTAGGATAGTACGGGACCATCAGATAAGCCATAGGATCAGACTAAGAAGTAAAACAGACAATGAGACTCAAAATGAAAAACTTCAATATATTTTAGTATAACAGGGTAACTTTTAGTGTACAAGATAAGTTTTCCTTTATGTTATAAGGAATGAATTAACTCTCTACTACTTGGAGCTAAAACTTTTTTTAAATAAAATGTTTTCTGCAAGAGATTAGCATAAGAACATTACCTTACACAAAAATAGGAATATCAGTGGTAGTAACCCAGACTCTTCTTTGGCTTCTCTCCAAGCTCTGTGATAAGCAGCTGCTCTCTGAATCACCCTGGCTTCTGTGTCAACATCCACAGAATAGCCCTTGTACCAAAAAAGAGCAGAAGTGATTCCAAGATAAAAATCCCACTCTAATTATGCATCATTACAGTTCAAACATGATTGTTATGTAAATTAAGTTACATCTAATTTGATTTTTTTAATTGTATAATTACTGTATCTACTTTGAGTGCTACTATCTAGAAAGGAAAGAACAATTCTACCTGTACCTTAATATGCATTCTACAATGTGTAGCCACCAAGGCCAAATTAATTATCCTATTATCGTGTTTAACAGTTTTCCAGATCAATGAAGAAATCAAACAAAAGACGACTCTGTTGGCAAAACCATTAAGATTTCAAAGAGAAATATAAGAAAAACAAGAATTTTAAAAGCCTATTGAATAGGATGTAATAAATTCACCCAAAAAAGGAAACAAGTATATCCTATTAAAGAAATATACTATTTAGGGAAGTGAGAGAAACTTTAAATTCAAATTAGTTCTGGCACCCAAACTGGAAGCATAATCATCAAGTCAATCAACTCTCATAACTTGAAAAACAAACAGTGGATTTTCACTTTCCTGGAAAATAACACCACCACTCCCCTTTATAGTTTTGAATCTCCCACAAGTCAGAACATAAACTTACCTTTAGAAGAATTAGCTCCCCGTTCACCTCAGAACACACCAAAGGACGCTTACTGCTGAGTTCCTTCATGGGCTCGGCATCAAGAAGATCTCGTTCCAAGCTCATAGTAAGAAGACCACCAGAGTTCTAGGCACAAGTTTTTGTTACAGCTGAAGAACTCTAACAGTCACAGCACTTTTAAATCATCAACCTAACTAATTACATGCAATTAAATGTATTAGACATCAACCCTACTGGAGAAACCAATAAAATAAAATTATTTAACGTTTCATATTTTTTTCTAGTTCCTGGCTCTTGAATTCCTCCCACCCAAGGTATAAACACCATACATTTAATCACTGCTGCAATTCTAGAACAGATTCTGAAGACTGGATTAACCAGACAAGTTTCCAAGGAATCCTGATGTTTTACAGAGAAGACTTAATATGTTTCCTAGAAATATTAAAATTATGACGAGATTGCAGAATGGATATGAGAAGTCTACAAATTATGACTACAATGAAGTAATTCTAACCTCTACCTCTGTTTGAAGTGGAATTCTCAAAAGTGAAAATGCCTTCAAATATTTTAATTCTACTCGATATTTCTGCTCCTTTTTAAAAGGAAAACTTTTTTCACTAAACCTGTCAACAGTTTAGATCAAGCTAAGTTTTACTGCCATGTAGTTTCAGTAAGAGGGGTAGTAAAATTGTTCTCTGGTTTGTCTTTTGTAAAAGTGTTGTCAGTATACACAATATATAATCAACCTATGTGGTTTCCTAAGCATACATATTTAAGTATCTTTGTATCATTAAATCTTAAAACCATAAGCCCATGATTCAAACCTCTTGTAAAATCTTCCACAATAAATAGATGAGCATATTTTTAAAAGTTAATTTTCAACTCCTACACAGCACTACATATTCAGTCACCCATCTTACATAAGATAGTCTCTAAGGTAGAGTTAAATAAAAGCAAGGAAAACTCCACATTATTTTAAAATCTAATATGGAAAGATTTTATGGTAATTGCTTTAACAATCTACAGAACTTTACTCTTACATATTTGAGTTCACAGTCTATATGTACATCCCTTTTTATGCTATATTTAAGCTATTATCATGAATTTAATGACAATGTTAAAGAATAAATCTCATCTAGTCCCTCATAACACACAGAGCTAACAGATTTTGCCCTGAGAGCCAGAGTTTGCCAGTACTGCTTCATACTGCCCTTCTAGATCTTCCAGGCTTTACATCCTACCTACCTACAAAACTACACCCATGCTAAATCTCTACCTTAACCAACTTCTCTAGAATTTTTTCCCAGTCTGCTTTAACTTTAAAGATACATTCTGCTTATGCTTAAATTCCTCAAGACTAGCAGTGTCTTTTTATTTGAATTCTTGCAACAGCAGCTAAAACTCCTGTCATTTCAACAATAAACACCTGTAATTCAAATAAGTGCCATGCAATGTACTGAATAGTAGGAAAAAAAAGGAAAACATTCAAATAATATGAATATTAAAATAAACTATGCCAGTATTAAAAACAGTCTTGAGAAAAAAGTTTTAATAATACCTAAAACCTATTCATCAGGAACATTTTTATAGTAAAGATATTACACATTTAACACTGACACACAATTTTAACATCATCACTTTTCAATTACTACTCTCCCTCAGGGGAAATAAAGCTTACCATGTAGTTAAGTAATCCTATTTCAGGAAAAAGAAGAGGCAACTCAGGGTACCATTTGTGTACCAAACTAGTCAGCTTCTCCTAAATTTAAAAAATATTTTTATTATAGGTCAATATATATTTGTGACATGTTGGTCTTCAGGAAAAAATAACATACCAGTAATTTCCTTAATATATATCTAATAAGATACATAGCATAGTAAGATACATAATAACTCATTTGCCTTCTACTATAAGAAATATCAAATGAAAATGAAGTCACTTTCGATCTAAAACATTTAATAACACAAGAAAAAATTTACCAATTCCTAGTTTGGTGTAAATATTTAGGCACAAAATCTTGTCTAAGGTCAAAATCCACACTTACTTCTAAAGTAAAATGAAAAAGTGTATTGATACGCCAATCTGAATCAATCATAAAATTGTCATTTCTCAAAATACTAAGAACACAGTGACATTTAAAAATCATGGCTTTTTCATTGAGGAGGATATTAATCACAAAAGCTTGGAAACAAAAACTAAAGATATAGCTCTATAAAAACCACCTTGAAGTAAATGCAAAAATCAAGGACTCCTAGAAATCATTTATCACATGTTAATTAAAAACTTAAACTTTTAGACACTTATCAAGTCACTGGGAGATAGCTCTTTAATCCAAGGGTCATAAGGTAAATAGTGAAGTAAGTATACACAGTCAGATGAGTTTGTTAAATAAGGTAAAACACTTAAAATGCCTATTATTTTCATAGAATTTTTATTTTTCAAAGCACTTTGTCTTTTTTCTTCCCCTTAACAACCCTGAAACATAAAATACAATATTCTTCCCTTTTTAAAGAGGAAATACACTGGCTCTCCCAAGGTCACAAAAATGAGTGCAGAATGGAGACTTAAAAGATGTAACGCCCCCACAAAACCAGGTAGTTTTTTATATTCTTCAACTAAATTATGTTGCATCATTAATGTCTTCACTGCAGCTTTATGCTAAAATGATGTTCATATAGATTTTAATAAAGGAAAAAATCTTTAGGCTTTACGTTAAACAGAAAAAAAGCAGTACGTAAAAAGTATAATCAGATTCAAGATGGCAGCATGAGAGGTGAGATGGAGAACTCCTCCCAAAACCACAAATTGTACAAAAATATAGTTAATTATTACAACTAACCCTAAAACAGCAACAAGAAAGAAGGCGGAACCAGACTGTGTACACACCTCACGAACAGAGCAGACCTCATGAAACGGGGTAACATATGAAAGCCGTAATCCAGCGGGACCCAAGCCCTTCCCCCACCCCAGCTCACCTGTGGGAGGAAGAGAAATGGAGCGGGTAGGGGGTGGAAGCTAGGGACTGCTGAACACCTAGCACTGGAGATGTGCTTTGTGAGCAGAAACCTATATTGTGTGGTACTCTGGACGTTGGGAGCTCGGACAGGCGGAGTGCTTGAGAGACTGACATTCTGGCCATTTGTGGAGGACGACATCCACATCCGGCCGCTGTGTGTCAGAGGAAATGCAGTCTGAGAGCTTTCCTAGCAGCGAGGGGCTGATGAAGGGGCAGGGTTTGCACAGAGCTTGCTGCACGGGAGAAGGGAGAGCTGGACAACGTTGTCTGGGTGTGTCTGCCCAGCTGGTTGCGAACTTTGAGGAGCTTCATGTGCTCCATCCCCCTGGCTGCCTACTCAGCTCCAAGGCCCCCTACTGTGACACGCAGCCTGCTGCACCTTCCTCATTGCCGGCACCGGTTTGCAAACTGGCAGTTACTGTGCTGGCATCAGGCCAGCCAGAGGGAGGCCCCACCAACAACAGCTAGAGACACAAAGCACAGAGGCTTACACCTGTGTGCTTGGCCCACTGGCTCTGACACTGGAGAAAGGCACGACAGATGACAATGAGGAAACAGATCTTTCCTCCCCCCAGGCACCAGCTCTTCTCACCTATGACCCCCAACCTCACTCTAGGGGCTGAGCAGCTCCACAGACTGGAGTTTCTGCACACTAGTGGGAACCACACAGAAATATGAAATGTCAAAAGAACATGGTTCAGACCAAAATCTCACAAACCCCAGACAGAGGGCCAAATGAAACCGAACTCACCAATCTTCCTGAAAGAGAGTTCAAAATAAAAATTATAAACACGCTTATGGAGGTACAGAAAAATATTCAAGAACTCAGGAACCAATTAAGTTGGAGATTCAATCATTAAGAAATTCCATATCTGAAATGTAACATACAATGGAGGGATTTAAAAGCAGATTAGATGTAGCAGAAGACACGGTAAATGGAACAGAATTAGAAAAGAGGAATACAAAGATGCTGAGGCACAGAGAGAAAAAAGAATCTCTACAAATAAAAGAATATTGAGAGAATTGTATGACCAATACAAACGGAACAATATTCACATTATAGGGGTACCAGAAGAAGAAGAGAGAGAAAAAGGGAAAAAAAGTGTCAGTAAGGAAGTAATTGCTGAAAACTTCCCCAATCTGGGGAAGGAGAGAATCTCTCAAGCCATGCAGATGCACAGATCTCCCAAGACAAGGGACCCAAGGAAGAAAACATCAAGACATGTAATAATTAAAATGGCAAAGATCAAGAATAAAGACAGACTTTTAAAACGAGCTAGAGAGAGAAAAAAAGATCACATACAAAAGAAAATCCATCAGTTTGTCATCAGACTCCTCAACAGAAACCTTACAAGCAAGAGGGGAATGGCATGATATAGTTAATGCAATGAAGCAGAAGGGCCTTGAACCAAGAAAACTCTACCTGGCAAGGTTATCATTTAAATTTAAAGGAGGGATTAAACAATTTTCAGACAAGCAAAAGCTCAGAGAATCTGGTCCCACAAACCACCTCTACAGTGCATTTTGGAGGAACTCCTATAGATGCAAGTATTCCTAAGGCTAAATAGATGTCACCCAAGGGATAGACAAAGAGTACAGAATATGATTCATAACATACAAAGAATGGAGGATGAAGAAAAAGGAGAAAGAAGAACCTGTGGGTTGCATTTGTAATAGCATACAAAGTTAGTTAAATTAGACTGTTAGATACTAACGGAAATACCCTGGAACGTTTGGTAACCCCAAATCTGAAGCCTGCAATGGCAATAAGTACATACCTATCCATAATCACCCTAAATGTAAATGGTCTGAATGCACCAATCAAAAGACATAGTTACTAAATGGATAAAAAAAACAAGACCCATCTATATGCCGCCTACAAGAGACTCACTTCAAACCCAAAAACATACAGAGACTGAAAGTAAAGGGATGGAAAATATATTTCATGCAACTAATAGTGAGAAAAAAGCAGGAGTTGCAGTACTTGTATCAGAAAAAATAGACTTCAAAACAAAGAAAGTCACAAGAGACAAAGAATATCATTTTACATAATGATAAAAGGGTCAGTCCAACAAGAGGACATAACTATTATAAATATCTATGCACCCAACACAGGATCACCTACATATGTGAAACAAAACCAACAGAATTAAAGGGGGAAATAGAATGCAATGCATTCATTTTAGGAGACTTCAACACACCACTCACTCCAAAGGACACATCAACCAGACAGAAAATAAGTAAAGACACAGAGGCACTGAACAACATATTAGATACAGATGGACCTAACAGACATCTACGGAATACTCCATCAAAAGCAACAGGATACGCATTCTTCTCAAGTACACATGGAACATTTTCAAGAACAGATCATACACTAGGCCACAAAAGAACCTCAGTAAATTCAAAAAGATTGAAATTGTACCAACCAGATTCTGAGATAACAAAGGTATGAAACTAGAAATAACTTACACAAAGAAAACAAAAAAGCCCACAAATGCACGGAGGCTTAATAACATGCTCCTATATAATCAATCAATCAATGACCAAAAAAAAACAGAGATCAAGCAATATATGGAGACAAATGACAACAATAATTCAAAACCACAAAAACTGTGGGATGCAGCAAAGGCTGTACTAAGAGGGAAATATATTGCAATACAGGCCAATCTCAGCAAAGAACAATCCCAAAGGAACAGTCTAAACTCACAATTAATGAAACTAGAAAAGGAAAAACAAATAAGGCCCAAAGTCGTAGAAGGAGGAACATAATAACATTAAAGCGGAAATAAATAAAATTGAGAAGAATAAAACAACAGAAAGATTCAATGAAAGCAAGAGCTGGTTCTTAAAGAAAATAAACAAAATAGATAAACCACTAGCCAAACTTATCAGGAAAAAAGAGAGTCTACACACATAAACAGAATCAGAAATGAGAAAGGAAAAATCACTACAGACACCACAGAAACACAAAGAATTATGAGAGAATACTATGAAAAATTATATTGTAACAAACTGGATAACATAGAAGAAATGGACAAGTTTCTAGAAAAATACAACCTTCCAAGGCTAACCCAAAAAGAAACAGAAAATATGAACAGATGAATTACCAGCTAAGCAATTTAATTGGTAATCAAAAAACTACCTAAGAACAAAATGCCTGGATGAGATGGTTTCACTGCTGAATTTTATCAAACATGCAGTGAAGAACTAATACCCATCCTCCTTAAAGTTTTCCAAAAAGTAGAAGAGGAGGGAATACTCACAAACTCATTCTACAAGGCCAACATCACTCTAATACCAAAACCAGGCAAAGACACCACAAAAAAAGAAAATTACAGACCAATATCCCTGATGAATATATATGCAAAAATACTCAACAAAATATTACCAAACCGAATTCAAAATTACATCAAAGACATCATCCATCATGATCAAGTGGGATTCATCCCAGGGATGCAACGATGGTACAACATTTGAAAATCCATCAACATCATCCACCACATCTACAAAACAAAGAACAGAAACCACATGATCATCTCGAAAGATGTTGAAAAGCATTCGACAAAATTCAACATTCATTCAAGATAAAAACTCTCAACAAAATGGTTACAGAGAGAAAGTACCTCAACATAATAAAGGCCATACATGACAAACCCACAGCCAACATTATATTTAACAGCAAAAGCTGAAAGCTTTTCCGTTAATATTGGGAACAAGACAAGGATGCCAACTCTCCCCACTTCTATTCAACATACTTCTGGAGGACCTAGCCATGGCAATCAGACAACACAAGAAATAAAAGGCATCCACACTGGCAAGAAAGAAGTCAAACTCTCCCTGTTTTCAGATGACATGATATTTCACATAGAAAACCCTAAAGAATCCACTCCAAAACTACTAGATCTAATATCTGAATTCAGCAAAGTTGCAGGATACACAATTAATACCCAGAAATGTTGCATTCCTATACACTAATGATGAACTAGCAGAAAGAGAAATCAGGAAAACAATTCCATTCATAATCGCATCAAAAAGAATAAAATACCTAGGAATAAACCAAACCAAGGCAGTGAAAGACCTATACCCTGAAAACTACAAGACACTCTTAAGAGAAATTAAAGAGGACACTAATAAATGGAAATTCATCCCATGCTCTTGGCTAGGAAGAATTAATATTGTCAAAATGGCCAACCTGACTAAAGCAATCTACAGATTCAATGCAATCCCTATCAAAATACCAACAGCATTCTTCAATGAACTAGAGCAAATAATTCTAAAATTCTTATGGAACCACAAAGGACCCCGATTAGCCAAAGCAATCCTGAGAAGGAAGAATAAAGCAGGGCGAATTATGCTCCCTGACTTCACACTCTACTACAAAGCCATAGTAATCAAGACAATTTGGTATTGGCACAAGAACAGACCTATAGACTAGTGGAACAGAATAGAGAGACTAGATATTAACCCAATCATATATGGTCAATTAATATACAATAAAGGAGCCATGGATGTACAATGGGGAAATGACAGCCTCTTCAACAGCTGGTGTTGGCAAAATTGGAGAGCGACATGTAAGAGAATGAAACTGGATTACTGTCTAACCCCATACACAAAAGTAAACTGAAAATGGATCAAAGACCTGAATGTAAGTCATGAAACCATAAACTCTTAGGAAAAAATATAGGCAAAAATCTCTTGGGCATAAACATGAGCAACTTCTTCATGGACATGTCTCTCCAAGCAAGGGAAACAAAAGCAAAAATGAATGCATGAGACTATATCAAACTAAAAGGCTTCTGTACAGCAAGGGATACCATCAGTAGAACAAAAAGACATCCTACAGTATGGGAGAATATATTCATAAATGGCATATCCGATAAGGAGTTGACATCCAAAATATATAAAGAGCTCAAGCATCTCAACAAAAAAAAAAGCATATAATTCAATTTAAAAATGGGCAGAGGAGCCGAACAGATCCTTCTCCAAAGAAGAAATTCAGATGGCCAACAGGCACATAAAAAGATGCTCCACATCACTAGTCATCAGAGAAATGCAAATTAAAACCACAATGAGATATCACCTCACACCAGTAAGGATGGCCGCAATCAAAAAGATAAACAACAACAAATGTTGGTGAGGATGTGGAGAATGGGGAACCCTCCTAAACTGCTGGTGGGAATGTGAATTAGTTCAACCATTCTGGAAAGCATTATGGAGGTTCCTCAAAAAACTCAAAATAGAAATACCATTTGACCCAGGAATTCCACTCTTAGGAATTTACCCTAAAAATGCAGCAGCCCAAGACTTCCAGGAAGATGGTGGCATGAGCAGGGCAGCAGAAATCTCTTCCCAACACTATATTTATCTACGAAAATACAGCAAATACAACTATACCTAAAAGAGAGACCAGAATACAAAGGAAAGCGCATAGCGTGGAGCTACACCCGAGAGGACTCTGCACCCCAAGAGGTGGAGCCGCGACCTGGCGGCACCCAAGCACTCAACCACCCCAGTGCACCGGCGGGAGGAGAGGACTCAGAGCCGGGAGGGAGTGGAAGTAAACCCCATGAAATAACCAGCCGAGGTGATCTGCGTGGGGAGCGCTGAAACACATAGCGCGGTGTAGCGGAGACTGGGGAGACAGAGGGGCAGGATCTGAGTGGGGAATGCGCCAGGGTGTTGCAGCTGGCTCCCTGGAAGGAAAAAAAAAAGAAAAGGGGGCGCCTTCTTCAGCAGTCTTAAAGAGACAGGAGCCCAGCAGAAGAGCCGGATCACCCTGGCACACTCAGCCCAGTGGACTAGGAGTTCTGGGGAGTTTCAGACAACTTAGCTGGTGACTGGGAAAGGGTGGCCGCACTTAGATTCTCACTGAGATCAACAGTCTCCCATTCGTTCCCACCACGGCCAGAGCTACAAAGGGCCGTGCGGAGCAATGCGGCCACGGCTGCAGAATAGTGGGGCAACAGCGCCACCTACAGCATCCCCACAGAATCTACTCTCAGTGGGCGTTTTGTTTTGTTTTGTTTTGTTTTGCTTTGCTTTTTCCTTTCTTTCTTTTTTTTCTTTTTTTTTTTTCTCTTTTTGAAGTCTTAAATAGCCCACCTGACATACGTGGCAACTACCAGGAACCACTTCTATAGCCATGAAAAGATAGAGGAATATGCTCAAGACTAAAATCAACCAAACAACCCCAGAGAGGGAGCCTAAAGGGATGGAAATGCACAGTCTCTCTGAAAAAGAATTCAGAAAAAAATTCATAACCATGCTGATGGACCTACGGAGAAATGTGCAACAGATGAGGGAGGAACTGAGGGAAGTGAGGAAAGACAATGCAGAAATCAGACAAGCGACTGACGGGCTTAACATTAGACTGGATGAGATGCAAGAGACTGTTAATGGAATAGAAATCAGAGAACACGAATACAGAGAAGCTGAGGCAGAAAATCATGAAAGGATTTCTAGGAATGAAAGAATATTAAGAGAACTGTGTGAACAATCCAAACGTAACAATATTCGCATTATAGGAGTACCAGAGGAAGAAGAGAGAGAAAAAGGGAAAGTGTCTTTGAAGAAATGATTGCTGAAAACTTTCCCTCGCTGGGGAAGGAAATAGTCTCGCAGTCCACCGAAGCCCACAGATCTCCCAACACAAGGGACCCAAGGAAGACAACACCAAGACACATAATAATTAAGATGGCATAGATCAAAGATAAAGACAGAGTATTAAAGGCAGCTAGAGAGAGAAAAAAGATCACCCACAAAGGAAAACCCATCAGACTATCATCAGACATCTCAACAGAAACCTTACAGGTCAGAAGAGAATGGCATGATATATTTAACGTTATGCAACAGGGGGGCCTCGAACCAAGAATACTGTATCCAGCACGATTATCATTTAGATATGGCGGAGGGATTAAACAATTTCCACACAAACGAAAGTTGAGAGAGTTTGCCTCTCATAAACCACCACTACAGGATATCTTAAACGGACTGCTCTAGAGGGAAGCACCCCTATGGCTAAAAAGATGTCACAAGAGAAAACAAAATAGCAAAGAAAGCAGACCATCCAAACACTAACAAAATGCAAAGAATAAAACAACTAGTATATAAAGAATGGAGGAGAAAGAATAAGAAGGGAGAGAAAGAAAGAAACATCAGACTGTGTTTACAATAACTTAACATGAAAGTTAACGTAGATGGTTAGATAGTAAAGAAGCAACCCTTGAACCTTTGGTAACCACGAATCTAAAGACAGCAATGGCAGTAAGTACATATCTATCAATAATCACCCTAAATGCAAATGGCCTGAATGCACCAATCAAAAGACACAGAGTTACTGAATGAATGAAAAAGCAAGACCCATCTATATGCTGCTTACAAGAGACTCACCTCAAACACAAAGATATACACAGACTAAAAGTGAAGGGATGCAAAAAGATATTTCATGCAAACAACAAAGAGAAAAAAGCAGGTGTTGCAGTACTTCTATCAGACAAAATATACTTCAAAACGAAGAAAGTAGCAAAAGATAAAGAAGGACATTACATAATGATAAAGGGGTCAGTCCAACAAGAAGATATAACCATTATAAATATATATGCACCCAACACAGGAGCACCAGCATATGTGACACAAATACTAACAGAATTAAAGGAGGAAATAGACAGCAATGCATTCATCTTAGGAGACTTCAACACACCACTCACTCCAGAGGACAGATCAACCAGAGAGAAAATAAGTAAAATCACAGAGGCACTGAACAACACACTAGAACAGATGGACCTAACAGACATCTACAGAACTCTACACCCAAAAGCAACAGGATACACATTCTTCTCAAGTGCACATGGAACATTTTCCAGAATAGACCACACACTAGGCCACATAAAAGAACCTCAATAATTTCAAAAATATTGAAATCCCACCAACCAACTTCTCAGATCAAAAAGGTATAAAACTAGAAATCAATTTTAGAAAGAAAACAAAAAGGCTCACAAATACATGGAGACTTAACAACATTCTCCTAATTAATCAATGGATAACGACCAAATCAAAACAGAAATCAAAGAATATATGGGGACTAATGACAACAACAACACAAAGCCACAACTTCTGTGGGACGCAGCAAAGGCAGTTCTAAGAGGAAAGTATATTGCAATCCAGGCCTATTTAAAGAAGGAACAACATTCCCAAACGAATAGTCTAAAGACACAATTACGGAAATTGGAAAAAGAAGAACAAATGAGGCCCAAAGTCACCAGAAGGAGGGACATAATAAAGATCAGAGAACAAATAAATAAAATTGAGAAGAATAAAACAATAGAAAAAAATCAATGAAACCAAGAGCTGGTTCTTTAAAAAAATAAACAAAATAGATAACCCCTAGCCAAACTCATTAAGAGAAAAAGATAATCTACACACATAAACAGAGTCAGAAATGAGAAAGGAAAAATAACGTCGGACCCCACAGAAATACAAAGAATTATAAGAGAATATTATGAGAATCTATATGCTAACAAACTGGAAAACATAGAAGAAATGGACAACGTCTTAGAAAAATACAACCTCCCAAGACTGACCAAGCAAGAAACAGAAAAACTAAACAGACCAAACACCAGCAACGAAATTGAATCAGTAATCAAAAAACTACCCAAAAGGGAGCGACTTCCGGGAAGATGGTGGTGTGAGCAGGGAGGCAGAAATCTCTTCCCCAAACTATATAAATCTATGAAAATGCATTAAACAACTATTCCTTAAAGAGAGACCAGAGCACACAGGAAAGTGCACAGTGTGCAGCCACACCTGGGAGGACTCAGGACCCCGTGAGGCGGGTAAGATACGGAGCCGCGACCCGGCGGCACCTGAGCACTCACCCAGCCCAGCGCTGGCGGGAGGAGAGGATTCAGAGCCAGGAGGGAGAGGAAGAGCAGGTCCGTGAAAAAATCAGCCCTGGTGGTCTGTGCCGGGAGCGCTGACACACATCGCGTGGTGCATCGGACGATGGAAAGGCAGAAGGTGCAGGTTTTGAGCCGGGAATGCACCGGGAATGTGCAGCCAGCGCCCAGGGACAAGATAAAAGCGCACACCGTTTGTAGCAGTCTCGGAGAAGCAAGGGGCCCAGCGAGGGAACACCATTGCCCCAGCGGGCTCAGCCCTGCAGGCTGGAAGTCCTGGGGAACTTTGGTCTCCTTTGCTGGTGATGGAGAGAAGGGAGTAGACACGCTGGAACTTTATACAGAAAACAATACCCTCCCATTCGTTCCCGCCCCAGCCAAAAGGCGGGACGGCCGCGACTGTGGATTAGTGGAGCAACAGTGACACCTACAGCACACTTAGAGAATCCACTCTAGGAGGGCTATTTTTTTTTTGCTCGTTTCTTTTATTTCTTGCCGTTTTTCTTTTTTTTTTTTCCTTTTCACCTTCCTTTTCTTTCATTTTTTTCCTTTCTTCTTTCTCTCTTTTCTTTCTCTTCCTTCTTTTTTTTTGCGGGTTTTTCTTTTAAACCTTAAAGAGCCCAGCTGACATACGTGGCACCTACGAATGACCACTCCTATCAACATGACAAGACAAAAGATTATGATACAGACAAAAATCACCAAGACACAGACACCCTCTGAGAAGGAACCTGAAGGGATGGAAATGCAGAATCTTCCTGAAAAACAATTCAGAATAAAAGTCATAACCATGCTGATGGATCTACAGAGAACTATACAAGAGCTAAGGGAGGAAGTGAGGGAAGTCAGGAAAGATAACGCAGAAATGAGACAAGCCATCGACGGGCTCAGCAGCAGACTGGACAAGATGCAAGAGACTGTTAATGCAATAGAAATCAGAGAAGAATAACAGACAGCAGCTGAGGCAGAGAGAGATAAAAGGTTCTCTAGGAATGAAAGAATATTAAGAGAACTGTGTGACCATTCCAAAAGGAACAATATTTGCATTATAGGAGTACCAGAGGAAGAAGAGAGAGAAAAAGGGATAGAAAGTGTCTTTGAAGAAATAATTGCTGAAAACTTCCCCATGATGGAGAAGGAAATAGTCTCGCAGTCCATGGAAGCCCACAGATCTCCTAACACAAAGGACCCCAGAAAGAAACACCAAGACACATAATAATTAAAATGGCAAAGATCAAAGATAAAGAGTATTAAAGGCAGCTAGAGAAAGAAAACAGATCACCTTCAAAGGAAAACCCATCAGACTAACATGAGAATTCTCAACAGAAACCTAACAGGCTAGAAGAGAATGGCATGATATATTGAATGCAATGAAACAGAAGCGCCTAGAACCAAGAATACTGGATCCACCACAATTATCATTTAAATATGATGGAGGGATTAAACAATTTCCAGACAAGAAAAAGCTGAGAGAATTTGGCTCCCATTAACCACCTCCACAGGACATCTTAAAAGAACTGCTCTAGAGGGAAGCACTCCTAAGGCTAAGAAGCTGTCACCAGAGAAAATAAAATCATAGCAAAGAAAGCAGACCATCCAAACACTAACTAAAGGCAAAGAATAAAACACCTAGTATATAAAGAATGGAGAGGGAAGAATAAGAAGGGAGAGAAATAAAGAAACATCAGACTGTGTTTACAATAACTTTAACAAGAAAGTTAAGTTAGATTGTTAGATAGTAAAGAAGCAACCCTTGAGCCTTTGTTAACCACGAATCTAAAGCTAGCAATGGCAATAAGTACATATCTATCGATAATCACCCAAAACGTAAATGGACTGAATGCACCAATCAAAAGACACAGAGTAACAGAATGGATAAAAAAGCAAGACCTATATATATGCTGCCTACAAGAAACTCACCTTACATGCAAAGATATCCCCAGATTAAAAGTGAAGGGATGGAAAAAGATATTTCATGCAAACAACAAAGAGAAAAAAGCAGGTGTTGCAGTACTTGTATCAGACAAAATTGACTTCAAAACGAAGAAAGTAGCAAGAGATAAAGAAGGACATTACATAATAATAAACGGGTCACTCCAACAAGAATATATAACCATAATAAATATATATGCACCCAAAACAGGAAGCTCGGCATTTGTGAAACAAATACTAACAGAATTAAGGGAGGAAATAGACATCAATGCATTCATTTTAGGTGACTGCAACACACAACTCACTCCAAAGGACAGATCAACCAGACAGAAAATAAGTAAAGACACAGAGTCACTGAACAACACACTAGACCAGATGGACCTAACAGACATCTACAGAACTCTACACCCAAAAGCAACAGGATACACATTCTTCTCAAGTGCACATGGGCCATTTTCCAGAATAGACCACATACAAGGCCACAAAAAGTACCTCAGTAAAATCGAAAATACTGAAATTATACCAACCAACTTCTGAGATCATAAAGGTATTAAACTAGAATTAAACTTTAGAAGGAAAACAAAAAGCCTCACAAATACATGGAGACTTAACAACATTCTCCTAATTAATCAATGGTCAATGACCAAATCAAAACAGAAATCAAAGAGTATATGGAGACAAATGACAAAAACACAAAGCCACAGCTTCTATGGGACACAGTAAAGGCAGTTCTAAGACGAAAGTATATGGCAGCCCAGGTCTATCTAAAGAAAGAACAACACTCCCAAATGAATAGTCTAAAGACACAATTACTGAAATTTGAAAAGAAGAACAAATGAGACCCAAAGTCACCCAACGGAGGGACATAATAAAGATCAGAGAAGAAAAAAAAATTGAGAAGAACAAAACAATAGAAAAAATCAATGAAACCAGGAGCAGGTTCTTTGAAAAAATAAACAAAATAGATAAACCCCTAGGCAGACTCATTAAGAGAAAAAGAGAATCTACACACATAAACAGAATCAGAAATGAGAAAGGAAAAATCATGACGGATCCCACAGAAATATAAAGAATTATAAGTCAATATTATGAGAATCTATATGCTAGCAAGCTGGAAAACCTAGAAGAAATGGAAAACGTTTTAGAAAAATACAACCTTCCAAAACTGACGAAACAAGAAACAGAAAAACTAAACAGACCAATCACCAGCAACGAAATTGAAGCGATAATCAAAAAACTACCCAAGAACAAAACCCCCGGACCAGATGGATTCACCTCTGAATTCTACCAGACATACAGAGAAGAAATAACACCCATTCTTCTTAAAGTTTTCCAAAAAATAGAAGAGGAGAAAATACTTCCAAACTCATTTTATGAAGCCAGCATCACTCTAATACCAAAACCGGGCAAAGACCTCACCAAAAAAGAAAACTACAGACCAATACCCCTGATGAACGTGAATGCAAAAATACTCAACAAAATACTAGCAAACCGAATTCAAAAATACATCAAGAGGATCATACATCATGACCCAGTGGGATTCAACCCAGGGATGCAAGGATGGTAAAACATTCGAAAATCCATCAACATCATCCACCACATCAATAAAAAGAAGAACAAAAACCACATGATCATCTCCATAGATGCTGAAAAAGCATTTGACAAAATTCAGCATTCATTCATGATTAAAACTCTCAACAAAATGGGTACAGAGGGCAAATACGTCAACATCATAAAGGCCATATATGACAAACCCACAGCTAACATCATACTGAATGGCGAGAAGCTGAAAGCTTTTCATCTAAGATCGGGAACAAGACAGGGAAGCCCACTCTCTCCACTGTTATTCAACATAGTATTGGAGGTCCTAACCACGGCAATCAGACAAAACAAAGAAATACAAGGCATCCAGATTGGTAAAGAAGAAGTCAAATGGTCACTATTTGCAGATGACAAGATATTGTACATAAAAAACCCTAAAGACTCCACTCCAAAACTACTAGAACTAATATCTGAATTCAGCAAAGTTGCAGGTTACAAACTTAACACACAGAAATCTGTTGCTTTCCTATACACTAATGATGAACTAACAGAAACAGAAATCAGAAAAACAATTCCATTCACAATTGCATCAAAAAGAATAAAATACCTAGGAATAAACCTAACGAAGGAAGTGAAAGACCTGTACTCTGAAAACTGCAAAACATTCCTAAGAGAAATTAAAGAGGACACTAACAAATAGAAATGCATCCCATGCTCTTGACTAGGAAGAATAAATATTGTCAAAATGGCTATATTACCCAAAGCAATCAACAGATTCAACGCAATCCCTATCAAAATACAAACAGCTTTCTTCATTGAACTCGAACAAATAATTCTAAAATTCATATGGCATACAAAAGACCCCGAACAGCCAAAGCAATCCTGAGAAGGAGAAATAAAACAAGGAAATTACACTCCCTGACTTCAAGCTCTACTACAAAGCCACAGTAATCAAGACAATTTGGTACTGGCACAAAAACAGACCCACAGATCAGTGGAATAGAATAGAAAATTCAAACATAAACTCAAACACATACAATCAATTAATATTTGATAAGGGAGCCTTGGATATACATTGGGGAGATGACGGCCTCTTCAGCAGCTGGTGTTGGAAAAACTGGACAGCTGCATGTAAGAGAATGAAACTGGACTACAGTCTAACCCCATGCACAAAGGTAAACTCAAGGTGGATCAAAGACCTGAATGTAAGTCATGAAACCATTAAACTCTTAGAACAAAATACAGGCAAAAAGCTCATGGACATAAACATGAGCAACTTCTTCATGAACATATCTCCCTGGGCAAGGGAAACAAAAGCAAAAATGAACAAGTGGGACTATATCAAGCTGAAAAGCTTCTGTAGAGCAAAGGACACCATCAGTTGAACAAAAAGACTTCCTACAGTATGGGAGAATATATTCATATATGACGTATCTGATAAGGGGTTGACATCCAAAATATATAAAGAACCATGCACCTCAACAAACAAAAAGCAAATAACCCAATTAAATGGGCAGAGGACAAGAATAGACACTTCTCCAAAGAAGATATTGAGATGACCAACAGGCACATGAAAAGATGCTCAACATCACTAATCATCAGAGAAATGCAGATTAAAACCACAATGAGATACCACTTAACACCAGTGAGGATGGCCAACATCCAAAACACAAACAACAACAAATGTTGCCGAGGATGTGGAGAAAAGGGAACCCTCCTACACTGCTGGTGGGAATGCAAATTAGTTCAACCATTGTGGAAAGCAGTATGGAGGTTCCTCAAAAAAACTCAAAATAGAAATACCATTTGACCCAGGAATTCCACTCCTAGGAATTTACCCTAAGAATGCAGCAGCCCAGTTTGAAAAAGACATATGCACCCCTATGTTTATCGCAGCACTATTTACAATAGCCAAGAAATGGAAGCAACCTAAGTGTCCATCAGTAGATGAATGGATAAAGAAGATGTGGTACATATACACAATGGAATATTATTCAGCCATAAGAAGAAAACAAATCCTACCATTTGCAACAACATGGATGGAGCTAGAGGGTATTATGCTCAGTGAAATAAGCCAAGCCGAAAAAGACAAGTATCAAATGATTTCACTCATATGTGGAGTATAAGAGCAAAGAAAAAATACTGAAGGAACAAAACAGCAGCAGACTCACAGAACCCAAGAATGGACTAATAGTTACCAAAGAGAAAGGGACTGGGGAAGATGGGTGGGATGCGAGGGATAACAGGGAAAAAATGGGCATTACGATTAGCAGATGTAATGTTGGGGGGGCACTGGGAGGGCTGTACAACTCAGAGAAGACAAGTAGTGATCCTATAGCATCTCACTACGCTGATGCACAGTGACTGTAATAGTGTTGGTGGGGGGGACCTGATGAAGGGGTAGTTTAATCACCATAATATTGCACATGTAATTGTAGATTAATGATACCAAAATAAATTATATTAAAAAAAAGATATTGTCATCTAGAAACTTGTCTTTTAGGTTTCAAGTTAAGTCTATGATCCATTTTGAATTATTTTTTTGTTTAAGCTGTGAGATATAGGTTAAGGTTAATTTTTTCCATACAAATATTTCTATGTTCCAATTCTTGGGATGATTTTCCTATTTTCTTTTCCGCATTGAATTACATTAGAAATCCTTACTGAAAAAAAAAAGAATGCAGCAGCCCAATCTGAGAAAGACATATGCACCCCTCTGTTTATCACAGAACTATCTACAATAGCCAAGAAATGGAAGCAACCTAAGTGTCCATCAGTAGATGAATGGATAAAGAAGATGTGGTACATATACACAATGGAATATTATCCATAAGAAGAAAACAAATCCTACCAATTGCAACTGCATGGATGGAGCTAGAGGGTATTATGCTCAGTGAAATAAGCCAGGTGGAGAAAGACAAGTATCAAATGATTTCACTCATATGTGGAGTATAAGAACAAAGAAAAAACTGAAGGACGAAAACAGCAGTAGACTCACAGAACCCAAGAATGGACTAACAGTTACCAAAGGGAAAGGGACTGGAGAGGATGGGTGGGAAGGGAGGGATAAGGGGTAAAAGGGGGCATTACCATTAACACACATAATATAGCAGGGGAGGACACGGGAAAGGCAGTATTTACAGAGAAGACAAGTAATGATTCTATAGCATCTTACTACGTTGATGGACAGTGACTGTAATGAGGTATGTGGGGGGGGATATGATAATAGGGGGTCTAGTAACCATGTTGTTGTTCAAGTAATTGTACATTAACGATAAGAAAATTAAATAAACTTTTTTAAATTAAAAGTATAATCATACTCCAGCCTTGTGATTATAATCCACTTCATAAAATAGATACTTGTATTCAATTTTTCGAATAAAAACTAATTCAAAACCTCAAAAAATCAAATACTTACATATTCCTCCTTCTCATGATAAACTTCCTGGAAGACACTATTGCGCAACTGAATTATTTCTTGTTTTATTTCCTCAATATCAGATCCATCATAGTCATCAAACTTTAATTAGAAAGAAAAAAGTATCCTTACAGGTTTATTAAAGCAGACTGAAAACAAGTTTTTCTAGTAAGAATTAATGCAACTTCTATACCTAGCACATAACACTTATACCTAACTTGTAACACTTGCTGAATTACTATTATTCTAATGCTGACTTTTCCAAAACCTGGAAAAAGGAATTTTAAAAAATAAATACATAAAATCAATTACATAGATTTTTCTCTCTTAATTTGCTGTAGATTTTCAAAGATAAAGATGACCAAGTACCAGCATAAAGTAAATGTGAAGAATAGGAACCAAGAAACAATTAAATACCCTAGCTTTGATTTACACATGAGATTTTCCTAAAAAAAAAAGGAGTCAATGTGTGGTGTGTCTACTGGAGGAAAGACTTGGACTCACAAAGACTCCAAAACTATAAGGATAATAAATAAGCCACCTCAAAAGATATGTTTTCCAGCAGTAGACTCATAGACACTGTGAAGTGACTAGTGGTTACCAAGGAGGAGGGGTTGGGGCTGATTGGGGATCGGGAGACGGGGATAAAAGGGCACAATAATTCTCAATCACAATATAAGTTGGTCACAGGGATGGTAGTACAGCATGGAGAATACAATGATTCTGTAACATCTTCCTACGTTGATAGACAGTAACTGTACTAGAGGGGGAGAGGATTTAATAATGTGGGTAACTGTTCAACTACTTTGTTGTACATCTGAAACCAATAAAAAGATTATATATCAATGACATTTCAATTAAAATATATATATGTTTTCAAAGTTGGATATTTCTTCAAAATTTAAATAATTAAACTAAAAAACTCATTCATTCTCTACAGCCAGAATAGGATAAAACTGAAAAAATCTTAAACTATTAAATTAGGTCCATTCCATATCCAATTAAATGCTCCAAAGAGGAAGACAGCTAATTCATGTTGGATTAAGACATAATGTGGATCCCTTTTGTACATATACTGAGTCCTCAAGGGAACACAAAGAATTACCAGTTTATTCACAAAATTCAGGCTAAATAAAGAGGTTAGTCCAGATTAGAGTGTCCTAATTCTCCAAGTTCTATTATCATTTGAAAACAACTTAAAATTTTTGTAAGAAATGGTTATGTCCAGCCATTAAAAAGAGAGTTAACAGAAGGCATCATAATCTTAAAAATACTTTATGAAAAATTTCTAATTTGGGGGAAAGCACCCCATCACCTTGCCATATAGGTTTCTATTATAACAGACATACAATCCAAACCAAAAGTTTTTCATATTATTCTAAAATGTTACTGAAAACCAAGGCAGCCATGTAAAACATTTTTAAAGAACATTTAGTAACATGGCAAGAAGTTTACATTACTAATGTAATAATATTATTTACATACACAGAGGAAAAAAGGATAAAATATATAAAACAAAATGTGAATAACAGTTCTTTTAAATGGTATATTTATGCATTTACTTTGATGAAACAGAGCCCAAGTAAAACTAGGTACACATAGAGTTCAGTAAGAAGCAATGTTTCCTTACTTCTTCCAAATTACTCTTTTCAACCAATTTCCATCTCAGTTTAGCTTTTAAGCTTTTCAGTGTCTTTTTAATGGACAGCAAGTGATCCACACTGGGGCTCTTATCTAAACATTCAATAATCTTCTTAAACTAAGTGAGAGAAAGAGTTAGTTATATTTTCAAAACATTTATTGAACAATAGACAATATTTATTGAAAACTTACTGACCATTTCTCTATTAAGATTCAACTAGTATTTACTGAGTTCAAACTGAAATAAGAAACTCTACATTTTTCAATAGACAATTCTACCAACTGATTTCTTAATTATCCACATTTCTATTCAGAAGAATATCAATTTCAGCAATCAAGGTAGTAAAGGCAAAATTTCAAGCTGAGACACAGAGTGAGGCACACTTAGCTAGAATGGTTGCAAATTGGAATTTCTAGTATGGCTGTAAACTGAAATTACCTTTCCCAAAAGTACTTTGACAATATGTATCAACTTTTAAAAATGTTCATTCCTTCTGACTTAGTAATTAAGAATTTTTAGGGATTTATCTGAGAAAATTATGTATACAAAATTATGTACCAACAGAAAATTATGCATGAAGATTATATACAGTGTTACTTATAGTAAGTTACATTATACTTATTATATAATGTCTAACACAGATGAAAAGTTAAATAATGTACATACATGCTGGGATGATGTTTTAGTAGCTCAAAATGACAGTATAGAGTAACTATTAACCATATAGGAAAATGTTCATTAATACACCATTAAATGAAGAAAACATTTTCAAATAACTTACAAAACAATGCAATGCACATGATATATATATGCATACATGTGTCACCATCCAAAAAGGAAATACTCTGAAACTGTCCGTATCTTTAAGGCTAAGGGGATTATAATCAATGTTTTTATTTCTTCTTATCTTTCATTATATAGCAAATTCTACTGTAAATTTGTATAAGCAGAAAGAATGATGATATAGGTTATGTTTTTTTAAGGAAATAAGAAAATCAAAGATTTAAGACAATGAAAAAACTCAATACATTTGTATCAGTGAAGTTGCCATTTCCTCTATAGGGTGAACTTAATCATATAGTGGCTAATGATAGCTATACTGTTTTTCTAGCAATGAAAAACAGTTTTCCTACATACTGGGCATTAAACTACTTGAGATTGAGTACTAAAACCTCAAAGTATAGATATATAAAACCAATAAAATAAAACATATTCTAACCTCGATACTGTCCTTATACTTGGATTGTACTATGGCAATAAGCTTTTCCTCTGAATGGATTTTTTGTAGCACTTGGTTGTATGTATTTAAAACGATCTCCTTGTCTGCATCACCTTGCTCCTAAATGAAATCACACATACAGAAATGTACACAAAGGAGTATCCAAAATAGTTAAAATCTTCAATAACACTGGGTAAACTTAAAAATGATAGCTTTAACAAATTTCTGTATCCATTTTAAAATATTTCTTAAACACAAATATTTTTCTAGAAAGAGAGATTGATGTCAAAGATGTTCATATGGAAATTTTATTTTCATTACATCATTATTCCTAAAGCTGTCTGTAGTGAAGGGAAATAAGTGATATTAATCTGCTAAGTTTAAGAACTAAAAATATATAGAACTTCAACACTTTATTTTTAGAAATCATCTATTAACAACAACCACTTCTAAAATCAACTCCGACAAAACCATTCAGGTAATAACTATTTGACAGTAGGGAAATATAGTAATGCATATGTATTTTTTAATGCTAATCTGAATAAAATCTCAAAAGTGAAAAGAAGCAAGTAATATGAAGAACATAACCACTGAGACATTGGTAAGCATCCTAGGAAAACTGGGAACAAGTCCCAGTGAGCAATATTAACTATATTAACTACAAAATGCTCTTTTGAGGAGCTACACTGATTTTTAGCTTGACAGAGCAATAGAGAATATACACAACAGAGAAAGGGAGCTACTAATCCATTTTGTGTATCCATTTACAGGGCTCTCCCAGATTTTATTTCAAGTTTTCACAAACTCTAAAGAGTCTTTTCTTATAGTCATTGGGTATGGTGGACTCAAGAATCAAATGATACAGAAAGCTGATACACTCAGATTGAGGAGTCTTTCTAGAATTAAACATTATTTTTTTAATGTAAAATGTCCTATTAAAATGAAAATACCACCCTGTGGAAGAATAAGACTTTGCATTGTGTTTGGATTAGAATTTGACAGTGTTATTATTTCAAATAGGCTGCCTATAAGAGGACCACTTAATACCACCTTAAAGGCACGCTCTCCAGGAGTGGTGAAAGCACTAGTGGGTGTAAGCAGCTTCCCGGGGCCACTTTTGTCCATTTGTGTAAACAAAGAGAAACCCAGGAGCCAGGGGAAAACACCAAAATGGTGTTTATTAATATCTGGATGTACAGCCCAGGAGTGTTGTTCTATCTGATGTGGTCTGGGGTTTCCCAGCCATTGGGAGAGAGGTCAGGAACCAGGAACTAGGAACCAGGCTGGTGTCAGGCACTTGTCAGGCCCTAATCCGGCACTCAGCACCCTGAGGCTGCCCTGGGCAGTCTGGACCATAGGGAGAGGGCCCTCTGCTCCAACTCAGGCCGAAGCCAGGACAGACTGGCTAAGCATCACCCAGCAGCCCTCTGCTGCCTGGAGTGGGACCCAGAGTCTAGAAAAAGACCCCTCATTAATGGGGAGCCTCTTGGCAGCACCCCCAGCCATCTGCTCTCATTGTACACCAAGAGACGGCCCCTGCCATCAGCCAGGACAGGACGGAGGGTGATCCGTCATGGAGAGCAGCTTTCCTGCCTGGGATCTGGGAGCAGGTGGGGACTGAACTGGCTTTTGTCTCAGTGACATTTTCCAAAGTATAAAAGTGTTAAAAATACCCCTCACCCTCCGTTGGGATGAGATGCCACTCTTTGGCAGGGGTAGTAACCAGATGGCAGGGGCCAGGGACTCTGGAGGGCGAGCTCCAAGGGCCCTGTGGGGCAGAGCAGCAGCGTCCAGGGCTGGACACCTGAGGGAGGCGGCTGACTGCCCCCGCGGCCTCGGAAGGTGAGGGGGCTGAGCCTGAGCCCTGCGAGCAGCGCCAGCCGGCCACCCCAAGGAGGCAGAGGCAGACCCTCCCTGGCCCCCTGGCCCCCTGGCCCTCCCCTGCCGCTCATTTCTTCACACCCAGCAAGAGGTCCCTAGTCGCCGTGGCAACTGGCCCCAAAGCCTTGCCTGGGGGCCAGGCCCATCTGCCCCCACCACAGGGTGGTGTCTCTGTGGAGGCGGGAAGCCCAGCCACCACTCCCGGGAACCTAGAAGTCTAAGGCCTCACCCAGGCCTCTCCGGCCAAAGGTGCCGCTGGCCGCCTCGTCTCCAGGCACTGGCTCCTGTGAAGGAGGCTTGGAGACACAGTCCCATCCTGCAGCTCCAAGGGACAAGTGAGACACAGCAGAAGAATCCCTTTGTTAAGGAGGTGGCCTGGGCCCTCGGGGGCGGGGCCTGCTCCCTCATCTGTCCTGCAGGCGAAGGCCCGGCCCCCCGAGGCCCCAGCTACTGGTTGTTGCAGCCCTGGGAGGCCGAGGTGCTGCCCGCCTGCTTCTTCCTCCGCTTGTTGAGCAGCCGGTTGTTGGAGGTCTTCAGGTCCTTGATCTTCACCTGGTCGTAGTCCACCCGCATGGTGGCCAGGGCGCTGGTCATCTCTTCCTGCTCACAGACAGGTGGAGGTCAGGGTATGCGGCCCTCGGGAGCCAGCCCCTCAATAAGTGATGCAGCGATGGCCTTTGCTGCCCGCACGCCCACTGTGCGGCCCAGCACGGGCCCGTCGCTCTGACACATAATCCTCACAACAGTCCTTTGCGGCGGACACGAGGCACAGAAAGTACAGTGACTCCCTGGGACCAGACCAAGGGTAGGTAGCCCAGGGACCTGCACTCGTCCCCTGCTCAGAACCACAAGGCCTGCAGGGGGCACAGCTTCTGTGCACCGAGCACACAGCACCAGAGGGTCGTGCCCGGGGCGCCCCAGTGCTGTAGACTATCAGGGGTTAGTCTTGTGCTGAGGCCCCGTGAGCCGGGAGCGCCCCCTTGTGGGGTGGTAGCCCCGAGTGCCACACTGGCCACCAGCGCGGTTGCCCTGTGCTCCAGGCTTTGCTAGCCACCACCCTGGAGTCCCTTTTTCCAAAAGCCTGGAACCGCAGGGAGGCTGAGGCCGAGTCCACCCACCTTGACCTCATCCCAGTGGTCCTTGTCCTCCTGCAGCACTCGGGCCGTGTGGAGCGGAGTCAGCGGCACCACCGTGGATTGCTGGAAGAAGCCGCCAGCCCACAGATTATGAGCTGTGGCCCTGGGCACTGCCTGCCCGCCCCAGCCGCCCCCTTTCTCCTGGTCTCAGGTGGGGAGACAGAGGCTCAGGGAGGCGAGGGAGGCCGTCAGGCTGCAGGTGGGGGCCACGACCGCACGTTGGTGGCCGGTGCCAGGGGCTCTGTAACATCACCCTCCCGCCTGGCAGCCCTGCCCGCCACAGGCTGAGGAGGGGCTCACATTGATCCACGGGTGGTTCATGAACTGCATGATGGTCAGCCTCTCTGTGGGGTCCGTCTTCAGCAGGAGGCGGATCAGCTGCTTGGCTGGGCAAGAGGGACGGCGTGAGGCTGCCAAGTGCCTCAGAGCCAGGGCCCACCTCCCCCCTCGGCGTGAGCTCTGCGTGAGCGCCCAGGTTTCTAGCCCACGGAACCATGGCCCGCTAACTTGCTCCTGTCAGGCCACTAAGCATTCAGGGTGGTTTGCTAAAGCAGCGACGGGTCACTGATACACAGCAGACTTTTCTGTGGTCCCCAAAGCAAAAATATGAAGGAGAGACGGGAGTTAGAGGAGTTCCGAGCCCATTTAGCAGAACCACAACTGTGGTTCAAAAGGCTATGCGCCTGGCCGAGGGTCATGCAGCTGGGACGTGGGGGAGCCAGGACTGGAGCATAGTCGGTTTGACGCTGAAGTGGAATCTCCCAAAACAGAGGCTGATGGGGTCCGGCAAGCGGTCCACTCACCATCCTCAGAGACGTCCGCCCACTCGGGGCTGGGGAAGCCGTACTGGCCCAGGCGGATCCTCCTCTTCATCCCCGGGGAGATGGCCTGTCCGGTGTTGGAGTAGAAGGGCGGGAAGCCACACAGGCTGCGGGAGGGCAGAGGTCGCTCAGCACGGGTGCAGGGGCAGCAACAGGGGGCGCATCCTCCCCTCAAGTCCCTAACTGGGGAGACGGCGGCCAGCCACTGTGGCAGTAATGCCAGCCCTCTGGTCTCGCAGGCCTATCGGCCCTCAGCACGGGAGGCCTCCAGGCAGCCCGAAGGCAGGTGTCCCACAACCAGAGGGCAGGGCAGCCTGCAAAGGAGGGACCCGTTCAGGGCCCCCTCAAGGTATGTGAGGGCAGGCGCGGCACTGAGGGGCCCCGGGCGAGCGGCCGGCGGTACTCACAGGATGTACATGATGACACCCAGGGACCACATGTCGCAAGACTTGTCATACTTCTCTGGACCCAGGACCTCCGGAGCTACCGGGGCAGAGGGCACAGGAGGGCTCTCAGCCCCAGGGGTCTTGGAGCCCAGGTGGGAGCTGAACCAAGGCACGGTGGGGAGCAGGGGCCTGGGCTGGGGGGTAGGGCAGAGCAGACGTGTCTGGCACCTTCTGGGAAGGCAGCATGTGTGTGACTTTGGGGGAGGAAGAAGCCAGTTCTCAGGCTGGGCTCTAAGGAATAAGAGCCTTCTAGCTCTTTGGGCCAGGCTCAGACTTGGGGAGAGGAGAGGGAGACACAGCTGGTTTGGGGCCTGGGGGGGCCCTGCCACAGACAAGAGGGCCTTGGCCCCCCCACTGCCCTGCACTGCGCCTCCTGGAACGTGCAGACTAGCTCACTGGCAAGGAGGAGACAGGGCTCTGATTTCCACGGTCAGGGTGGCCCCCAGCACACGGGCCTGGGTCTTCCCAGCCGTGTGATAGGATGGGTAGACCAGAAGATGTCTGAGTCAGAATACTACACACAGAGTACTTCAGTGGTCCTGGAAGGCAGCTCCCAAGGGAGAGGAGTCCTCTTGTAAAGCAAGCCATCGCCCCACTCTCTGATAAAGGGGCGTCTCCAGATGTGAGGGTCACCCCCTCCCAGGCAGCAGGGAGCTCTTCCAGGAAAGCACGAGTGTGTGCACACTCCAGGTCCCATCCATGCCTTGGCCCAAGGGGCCCTCTCCCACAAGGCAGGTGGCTGCTGCCCTGCATTCCTCTCATGTAGGAGGGAAGGCCTGCCCACTTTCTGAAAATGAATCCCAGGAAGATAAAAATCGGAGAAAAACAACTGTGGTTGGGCTCCTACCCAAGCTGATGGCAGCCTTTTATCACGTATATATTTAGAGCTACTGTGATGTCATTCAGCTCACAGGCCACAGCCAGAATTTTCCTGGATCTATTTTCAAAAGCAAAAGCTGAAGTTTGGGAGAATATTTCTGCAGCCTCCAGCCCCCTACGTCACCGCCTCCAAGCAGACAGAATCTTTCCCTCCCGCCACACTGGGCTGTAACCCTTCGGTTCTGCGGGCCGCAGGCTGTCCCGGAGCCCAGCAGGGTCCAGCGGGGTGAGGTGGGCACAGACCCCGTCCCAAGGACTCACCCACATAGTAGGGAGTGTAGCAGGGTGTCTGCAGGGCATTTTGGGTGGTCTCCTTTGCAAAGCCGAAGTCGGTGAGCTTGAGCACAGCATCCTTCTCCTTGGACGTGTACAACAGGTTTTCAGGCTGGGCCAGGAGGAGAGGACACCAGTCTGGAGTTAGGCACCAGGTGGGAGCAGAGTCCCAGGGTGATCCTCAGCCAGATCTCCTCCCCTGTCCTCATCAGCACAGGGGAAGCCAGAACCATCTCATTAAAAAGATCAGGCATTGGCCACTGACAAAGTGGGCCAAATATGGAGGAGGGCAAGGTGGCTGGGAAGTGACGCCTCCTTTCGCAGAGGGGAAACTGAGGCAGGTGTTCAGCCAAGGCTGTGAAAACTCAAGTGACATGGAGAGCCAGGGGCAGGAACTTCTGAGCCTGTGTTGGTGATGAAATGCCAAAACGAGGGTCTCGTGTGCGGGCAGGCTGCTCATGGGCCAGTGCTGCTATACACGCTCCGGACGCCAGCAGAGCAGCCCCACCCGACGTTGCCCAGGGAGAAGCCCTCACTGCTCAGGCCCCAGAGAGGCAATTCTCCTGGTTGCAGAGCACAGAGGGGCCTGGGGATAAGGGCAGTGAGGAGCTCTACCTGGAGGAGGCGACCCTGAAGTGGCTTTTAATGAATCATGGAGAAGAGTAGAACTGGGGGAGGAAGGTGGGCGTTGGATGGGGTTCCAGTTTAGAGCCTGTGGAAGCTACTTCTCAGGTTCTAGCTGAGATGACCTGACCCTCTGTTGCGGTAAAAACAGGGAACCAGTTTAGTCTATGTGAGGGTCTCCTCTGCAGAAGGCTTTTCTCCCCTTGGGACAGAAAGGAAGCCAGGACAGAAAGCAGGGGTGAGAAGGTGAGTCTGTCGTGGCTGCATGTGCCCCGGACCGAAGGCTAACTGAGCGGGTTGGCAGTCCTCAGCCCGGGGAAGGGGGGCATGCAGCAGCTGGACCCTCAGCTCTCCTGCACCCAGTCCCTTATGCAGCACTGCCCCCGGCCCGGGGCAGAGGGCCCGGGACTCGCAGATTCAGCTCTGATGGTGGCTGGTGCCTGTGAGTGCAGGTTCCTGGGGCTGCCTCGTTTGCATTCATCCATCTGATCCTGACGACTTTTCAGACCCCATCCTCCCTGGGTGGGAAATTTGGGGAGCTGAGCTTCCAGAACCTGTCTGAAGCCCACCCACTGCGGGTCCAGCAGCAGGAACCACCTCTGCCTTCCTCCTGGCCTCTTTTCCTTAAAATGCCGGCATCAGAGGGTCTGATCTGTCCCAGACATAGATATTACATCGCAGAAGCCCCAACAGAGGCAGGCAGCCCCTGCCTGAGGCCTGGTACATTATGTGCTCAAGAAAGTCCTTGCTGAATGAGCAAATGAATGAATGAATCACAGGCCTTCTCCTGTCCAGTGGGTGAGGCGCCTGTCTCCCGGGCTTAGGTGAGGGTTACCGGGGTGTTTGTCAGGGTCTCCTGACTTGAGGCAGGTACTCAGCTATTCTCATGGCTCCTGGGATTGCATGCAGTATTTGCAGGAGGCATGGAGACCCTCCCGGCCAGAGCAGAATGGGAATGCTGGAGCCATGGGAAAGAAGGCTGAGAAGGGCATGCTGGGCCAGGGGCAGCAGCCTTGAATGCCAGCCGAGGGACTTGGCACTCGGCCCCCACGTCCTGGGGGCCACTGGGGATGGGGCTGGTTCTCCCTTCCCTGGTGCCCCAGTCAGGGCCCAGAGCCTCACCTTGACATCTCGGTGGGCGATGTTCTGGCTGTGCAGAAACTGGATGGCGGTGCCAATATCCCGCATGATCCCAGCGGCTTCTGCAGACAGACAGAGGCGGGGATCGCTGAGGCCCCTTAGAGGCTGGGCAGCTGGGGGTCCCACCCTACGGTCCCCCCACCCCGGGACAGCACAAGATGGGAGATGGGGACAGCGGTCCCACCATGCAGGACCCACCCCAGTCACCCTCATGTCCTCTGGGGACACCCCCCTGCCCACCTAGCTGCCTCTCCTCAGGCCTGGGCTACCTCTCAGCAGCTCAGCGGCTGGCTAGCCCCAGGAGGCTTGGAGTCCATCTCAGACAAGGTGTTACAGACTCACAAAACCCTTGGTGTATGGACACTCCGTCCCACCCTCTAATTCAGATGGGGAGACGGGGGCACTGAGAGGGGCGGGGCCTGGCCCAGCATTACACAGCTCCTCTGTCCCGGCCCGAATCCCCACCGGTCCAGCTGCACGCACTCACCTCTCTCGGTGAAAGCCTGGTCGCCCCGCTCCTGAATCCTACTGAACAGCTCGCCCCCTTCCATGCTGTGACGGGGGGGCCAGCGTCAGCCTGCCCTGCCGGGAGCACGCGCCCAGGCTCCGGCCCTGCTGCTCCCTGGGACGGTTGCTGCCAGGCCCCTGTACCATGCAGAGCCTGCTATGTGGAGGGCTGGCAGCTGGGGCAGGTGGGACTGAACTCTCAGAGCCAGAGGAGGGTGGCGGGCTTTCTCCTTGCCAGAGTGCCCTGGATTCCCAGCGGCCCTGCCCCCATCCAAGCCTCAGTTTCCCCAGTGGGGGAGAGATTACAGTGATTATCACCATGGCCACTGCTTTCTAAGTGCCTTTGGCATGTGCGCCCTGGGCGAGCCATTCGTGCGCACTGCTGTGCGGCCCTGGGCTGCTGTCTTCACCTCTCTGGGCCTCAGCTGCCTCTTATAAAACGGGAACCACAACATGGACCTCACAGAGGCATGCAGGCGGGATGAACAAGTACACAAGGGGCACTTCGGACAGACTCAGGCCCACAGTGACCGCTGCCTGAAGATCTGCCCACACTGCTCATGGGGAGTTAGGGGTGCAGAGAGGCGGACAGCGGCCCAGGGTCACACAGCTAGCGGGTAGCAGGGCCAGGATCTAAAGCCCAAAGCCGATCTGACTAGAGACCGCTGACCTGCCGGCTGAGGGGCCCTTGCAAGGCAGGTGGGGAGGAGCTGGAGGCCCTGAGGCGGGCCGGGGGCTGAGGAACTAGGGCCGGGCCACCTTGCCGGAGGGGGCGGCGCAAGCTGGGGGAGGTGGGGCTCCTGGCCCTGGGCCCCGATCGCCCGCCACCTCGGGGAGCCCGGGGAGCGTGGGTCCAGGCAGGAAGGAGGAAGCCCAGGGACTGCACAGCCCGCCCGCCGCGCCCCTGCCACCTCCAGGCTCTGGGCCTCTCAGAAGGCCCCCCTGCGCCTCCCCACAGAGCGGGCGTCCGACCCAGGGCGGGGCTCCAGCCCCAGCTCCAACCCTGTGGGACCGGCGGGCAGGGCTCCTCGGGGCCGCACTGCGTCTGGGCTGCTCTCCGAAGGGCGAGGCGGGAGCGGGCGCGCAGCGGGGAGCCATACCACTCCATGAGGATGAGGAGGCAGCGCCTCCCGTGGTGCATGTTCTCGTAGACGTCCAGCACGCGCACGATGTGCGGCCCCCCCGAGGCCTGCCAGTGGTGATCCACCTCCTGCCGGGCCTTGGGGCTGTCATACAGGAGCTGCGGGCGGGGGGCGCAGAGGCGTCAGCACGCAGCCGCCGCCCCGCAGCCCCCAGAGAGCACCACTGCCCTCGCTTTGTGGACAAGGATGCGAAGGCCTGGAGAGGTCTGTGACCTGCCCAAGGTCGCCCAGCTTATGAAGGGCAGAATGAGGATTCGAATCCGCTTCCCGGATTTGTGGTCCAGCGAGCCTCTAGACTGGATCGAGGGCCAGCCTCAAGCAGCTTGGAGGCCACAGAGCCCCGGGCTCCCTGCTCAGGGGCAGCGGTTAAGTGGAAATTGAGTGGGTTTTATCATCAAATTACACATCAGCTGTGGGACCCAGGCCAGGGGCCACACAGCCCTGGAGCCTCCTGTTTCTGACGGGATGGCACAAGGGTGTGAACCCGGAGGCAGCATCTGGGGCTCCAAGGAGCCCGGCTGAGGGAGGCACTGCCCGGTGGAGGTAAGGTCTGGGTTTGGGGCTGAGCTCCCCCAATGACTGCATGTGACCTCAGGCAAACGTTCACAGCTCCAATCCGCAGCTCACGCCTCTGTAAAATGGAGCAACCACAGAGTCATCCCCACAGGCCACATCGCGCCAGGCAGGCGGCAGGCGGGTGGGGGCGGGATGCTTACTCAGCGCTGGGCCAGGGCTGCCAGCGGACAGGAGCGAGGCCCGAGTGGTCCAGCTGAACGGGGTGCGGGGAGAGGTCGGCAGGCAGGGGTGGCGGCCAGAACCGGAGGAGCAAGGACAAACCATCCCCAGCCAGGCTGCTCGCCCGACACAAGCCACATTCGTTTCCTCACTGAGCGGGGCTGAGGACCAGAGCTGGAGCCCCAGACTGAGGCTCGGATCAGTTCCGCCTTGCCCAGCACCACAGGACCCTGGGCCCCCAGCCGGCCTGGCCTTCCTCCGCAGGACGGCCTCCCCTCTGCCAGGGCACTGTGTGGAGCAGGCCCTGGGGCCAAGCTCTCTGGGCACAGGGGTGGGAGGGAGGTGGTGGACTGTCACGTCTGCTGCCCCCTGGCTATTCCTCCATCTCTGGAGCTGCTCAACTGGACCCTAGCCTGGGAGTGCAGGGAACTCTGGGCCCTGCTGCTCTAGCCAGCCAGGACTCGGTGTGCATGGAGGCCACTGTGGGCAGACGTTCCCAGCCTAGAAGCCTCGATGCCCTGCTCGTGCTGCCTTTACCTCCCAGAACGCACCTGCACTCCACGGCCACAGCTCCCGAGACCCAGCTTCGCCCTCGCAACCCTGGGCAGAGGCTTAGACACCCCACTCGCCACACCAGTGTGCCTGGGGGCCCCGAGGTGGCTCCAGCCAGGGGCACCTCAGTCTTCGGCTGCAGGCACAGCATGCAGCATCCTCCCTCCCAGCTCCATCCTCTCCGCACCTGACAGCCCTCCCTGCCCCTGCCACCTCCTCCCTGACCTGCCCTGATGGCCACCGGCCACCGGCAGCCCCAGGCTGGCTCCTGGGCCCCTCCTTGCTCCGCCCTGCTTCTGGCACCTCACCCCATGCAGAGCACTCTGTCTGGAATGCCTGTGCTGGGGTCCTTGGCCCGTCCCTCCCGCCCTGGCCTTCTCCACCTACCCTGCCCTTGGCCCCAATGAGGGCCACCTCTGCCCCGGCATCCGGGCCTTGCCTTCCTCGCCCACCCACTTTCCTGGCCCACCAGCCCCAAACGCTTTCTGTTCTGGTCCGAGGGACGCATCCACGGTCCCAGCAGGGCTCCCCCTGCCTCCCCGAGTGCTCGCCCTTCCCCCTGCAGTGCTGGCTCCCTCTCTGAGAAACCTTCTGGGCTGGTTCTCTACAGAGTCCTGCCAGCACCTCCTCCCCTGCGTTTGCCTGTACACCTCCCCCGGGCTGGAGGCAGCTTGAGGGCAGAGGCAGGTTGGAGAAACCTGGGGATCCCTGGCGGGGGCCTAGCCAAAAACCTTGGGCTCCTGAACAAACTCCAGTTCAGATGGGAAGCCGGGCAGGGCTGGCAGGAGACAGGGGGGATGGGAGGGAGAGCTGGGGGCGCAGCGAGGAGAGCAGAGCGTCCGGTGGCACGCAGCAGCCTGCACTTTGCCAAGGTGACAGCCGGCGGGGCCGCCCCAAGTTGGAGCCTCTCAGTGCCTCCCAATCACACAGTCCATATTTAGGAACCTAATTCTTACACGGATTAAAATAGTCCTTCTGGAGTGCCACGGCCTGGAGACAGGCCCAGGGGCAGGGAGAGGGCTGCCCCCAGCACACACACCAAACGCCCTACTGGCCTCTCTGTAGAGGTGTCATGGGGCCCAGCGGCCAAGCAATCTCCTGGGCTGTCGCTCCGGGTCCCCGGGTTGACCGTGAGCATGGCTCCAGCTTCTTAGAGCCTCAGTTTCCTCTCTCTCCCCCAGAGCCACAGCCTCCTCCTCCTCCGGGTCCCCTTACTGTCACCTCTTCTCAGAAGCCCTTCCTGACTGCCCTGTCTAAAGAGGGCCTCATCCTCCCTCCCCATCCCTTTCCTTCGTTTTTTGCTGTAGATTCAGGCATGTCTTGCTGAATGCACATGACTCCAGAGTCCAGGGCTGTGAGTCCTGACACCTGGTACACCCCCTGGGGCCGCGCCTCCTTCAGGACAGAGCACAGTGCTGGCCTCTGACTTCCCTCCCGCACAGCACTTGCCTGCAGCCTGCAGTCAGCTCGTTCTTTTGATAACTCTTTAAACAAACACACAAAGATACCACACCTTCCATGTGCCCAGCTCTGCTCTGAGCACTTTAGAAATATTAGGAGGAAGAAGCTTCATTATCACCATTGTTTAGCTGAGAAACTGAGGCACGGAGAGGGGATGTAACTGGTCCCAGCTCACACGGCTGCTTCCCAGCCACCCTCATCAGACTGTGGGCCCAGTCATCTCCGGGCCTGGTGGTCGCTGGGTCCCAGTTCTGGGGCACAGAGCCACTGGCTCAGAAACTATTTGTAGATTTAATGAACCAGTCTGTAAAGTGGGGACAAGGGGAAGAAACCCTCACAACCCATCATGAGGACAGAATATGATTAAATTGAGGACCCAGGAAGGCTCAGCAAATGAGAGCCATGACAACCTGGCCAGGCTGGCCCCCCACACCCCCCGCCCACCCTCTCCGGTGAACCGGACTTTGCCTCCTCCTCCAAGGAGCCTGCCCTGCCTGCTCCAGCCCACACAGCCATGGCTCTAGGCTAGCTTCATCCATGCGGGAAGAGGAGTCCACATCTCCCTTCAAGAGCCTGCCTTCCCCAACACTGGACCAGCACAGGGCTTGGAAACAGGAGGCCCAGGCTCCGCTCCTGCTCTCAGCGTGCCCCTGTGCTAGGCCTCTGCTCCAAGCCTGTTCGCTCGGTGTTAGGCTGCAGGGCTTAGGCCATCCTGGGGGAGGGGACCACAAGGGAGCCCTCTGGTCAGGGTCCCACCGCACATCACTGCCCCCATGCAGCAGCCCAGTCTCCGCATGCCCCCTCTCCAACGCCTGGGCCCGATGGGGACCAGCTGGTGTCTCGGTCCCCTGTCACAGCTGAGAAGAGAAAAGATGGGGTGGCCTTCTGACAACCTAGCAGACCCCACCCCTGCCTCCTTGAGGGGCCCACCCAGGGGCAGGGGCTGCTGCTTACTTGACCCGGCCCCACTGAAGGCCCCACTGAAGACAGAGGGGCATCCACTTTGAGGCGATATTCCCCTGCACAGCGACACTGCTCTGGCCTCAGGCTCTGCTGAAGTGATCTCCCCCCACCCTTCTCCCCACTCCCCAGCCAGCCCGCTGCCGACCCCCTCCCCGCTGGCTGGGGGTGCGGGTGGAGGGCTGGCCCTGGCCTGCATCAGCAGGTGCAGTGGCACCCTCACTACCGCCAGGCTTGTCCCTTCCTGCCCAAGGGCAGGGCTGCCCTGTAGCTGGAGGAATTCCTGGGCGCAGGAGCTGTGAAAACAACAGCAGCCTTTGACTGGAAAACAATTCACAGTTTATAAACACTCTCTTGTCCCTTATGTCATGGGCATGCTGGGTGCCACCCTGTGATGCAATCACAGTGCCATAGCTCCGATTTATAGGCTGAGGGGAGAGAGGCCCAGGAAGAGACGCCACTGCCCTGAAGCAGTGAGGAGAGACCCCTGAGAGCTCCCAGACAATCCCACCCTTGGGGGAGGGGCGGCCCTGCTCCGCAGAGGCAGCAGCCTCGGGAAAGTTCTGACATAAACGGGCACAGGCGTGGCAGTGTGTGCTTGGGACATGGCACATGCCCACAGAGGGGGCATGCATGGGCGTGTATGCATATGGGGGTGAGCGTGTGGGCCGTGGGCATGCGTGTCTCCAGCCTCTGCAGTGTTGACTTTGAAGCCCTGGAGAATAGGACCCATCCATCTGTCCATTTAGTCATCCAGTATTTTCTCTTTGTCTAAGTGGCCAGCAGAGAGCTGGGCACAGAGCAGTGCCCAGGAAAGGCTGGGAGTCTTGCTGCCACAGCTCAACCTCTGACAGGCTTGCCCAAGCAGAGCCCACGTGGGAACCCCTCTGCTCACACCTCCGGTCCCTCCTGCAGAGCCCCTCACCTCGAGATGCCCAGAGCTGGAAAAGCTCACTGTCTGCCTCCCAGAGCATCAGGCAGAGCTGGGGTGGCTGCAGTGACTGTTTAGGGCACAGCCTTGGCGTGAGCCCCAACATCCTTCTCCAGCCAGCTCCGGGCCACGAAGGGCATGCCCCAGTGCCACGTGCCCACCAGTGTGCCCGTCAGCCCACCCCAAGCTGGGCTGTCCTCACCAGAAGCACTCAGTTCCTCCAGCCGGCTCACACAGCCAGGAGGCCCCAAGGCCACCAGCCTGGATGGGCAGCCTCCCACCCAACTCCACACTCCACACCCCCAGCCAATTAACCTGCAGCCAGGCCAAGCTGCTCCGTGGCCTCCTCAAGAACACCCACTCCTTCCAGGGAAGGAGGGCTGGCTTGTAATCTCCCCCACTAGTGAGGCACCAGCAAATTAGGAAGTAGGAACTCTGCATTTCAAGACAAACCCCAGCCTGACACGTCATCCTTGTAGCAGAGGGGACATCCTGGAGGCTGGGAACCAGCCCCTTTCACTGCCCTGTGGCCACTACAGGTCCCCTTACTTCCCCCGCCCGACTTATTGACAGCAGGACTTCAGGCATTTTATAATTCTAAAGCATGATAGAGGACAAATAAAACAAAAACCCTCATATTCTCTTTACAGTAAAGAGAAGGATAAAATGTACTAGAAACCCACACGAGTTCACAACTATAATCGCGCACACATCTTCATTCCGAGATCCCGGGAAGCCTTGGCAAAGAGGGAAACCGGGTGGGCAGGCTCTGCTGCTCTCTCACCTCTGCGGAGAAGCACACACGTTCACTGAACTTTCTCCAAGACAAAATTCTTAAAGGGATTTGGCATCAGACCTTATTTGAGGGAGAAGTACAGTGTCCCAGCAATGCCTTCGACAATCATTTTGCAGAAGACACAGGAAGATTCAATGTATCTAATATGGATGCCCCATAAAGATGGGGGACCCCCATCAGGAGTGCTGACATAACATCACCAGGCCCTTTACCTTCCTGGGGCTCCAGCTCTGTGCCACAGGAGAGAGGCACGAAGGACCGGCATGTCCCCCAACACCTCTTCTCCCACCCTGGGGGTCTCACCCCAGCCTCAGGCGAGGGCAGACGGGAACGCAGAAGAAGTGGCGATTAAACGGCGGGGCGCACGCTGGACGCTGAACACCCAGGCGGCACGGCTGAGTGGAAAGTCACAGGAAGACACAGGCTTCAGTGCATTTTTTTCATTGTGGGGAAGCCTTGTTCCCATAATCAGGGAATTATGGACAAGGCAAAGCACTTCGAACCTATGGCACCTGAGAAGACTTTTCAGCTCGGCCATGTATGAAGCCCTCCTGCCTCCCAGCTCTGTGGATATTCGGGGGTCTTTCCCATGGGGACCTAGTACTGTGAGAGACACCACTGCCATGCCGATCCACTTTGCAGCCAGTTGTTGAGACCACCCCTGCCTTGGGCTCTTGGCCCCGGGGAGGGCTGTCAACCCCCGACCCCCGGCCCGCTGCGGCGCCCCCTGCTGGCTGCTCGGCCCACTCAGGGCAGGGGCCATCGCCACAGGACGGGACAGCACAGACTGGCCTCAAGTTTGGGGTTCAGACGGAAGACTTCTTGTGGCCTCACTATCTTGCCCATAAAGCCAGAGCACGCCCTCCCAAGGGCAGCAGGGCTATTTGGGGAGCTGACTTAGCCCCAGTTTCAAAGACCTGTGCCATTATTCTCACACAGAGCTTTCCCAGCTTTCGTGACTCATTAAGGGAGCTGATGGGCCCAGTTCTGTGGCTATGGATCAGGTGGCCTCGTGCCAGATCCAACCTCACTTCATTAAGCTCTGACCGCATTCTGTCCTCCGGCTCACCCTGGCCATTTACCTCTCCTCCTCAGAGGCCAAATTCCAGGGAGGTTGGCTCACATGATACCACTGACCCTCAGCGTGCAGACCCCTGGGTGCCAGGGCTAGCCATCTGGACCCCAACTCACCCTGTGCTCCCCTAACCCTGACAGAGCCAGCCTCCCCAGGAGACCTGTGGGGACACTGACAGGCCACGTGACTTGCCCAAAGTCACACAGCTAGGGAGCAAGAGTCAACACAGACCAGCCGGCTTCTCAGCAGTGGGGACCACACAGACAGCGGCACGGCTCCTGTGTGTGTGTGTGCAGCTCGGCCCCCGCCCCTGGGCCTGGACGGGCTCTGCACTTGATGGTTATCACACAGGGCGGGTGTTCACGGAGCCCTCCCAGGGACCAGCCACATTCCACCCTTCAACAACCGCACCATTGACCATCTTCTGCAGCTCAGAAGACCGAGGCTCAGGGAAGTTTGTGGCTTCTCTGGGTCACAGGGGTCATACAGGGCACCTCTAAGTCCAGGAGTCCTTTGGAAACCAGGACTGAACCCTCGTGCCCAAGGAGGCCTGATCCTTCCCAATTCCTGCAAACACTGCTGGCCCTGCCTGGGGTCCAGGCCCAGAGCTGGGGCTGGAAACACTCCCTGGCACTCTGTCCTCAAGGATTTGGGGGTCTGTGGGGGAGTTACTGCCAAGTAGGATGCTCGGGAAGGACAGAGGCCCTAGAGAACCCGTCCTGGCTCCTCTGCCCTTCCTTCTTTCCAGAGCCAGAGCCTGTCAGAGTGGGGATGACAGGGAGGGCCAGGCCCTCCTGGGGGAGCCCAGGGACAAGGAGGGCCCCCAAAATAGCTGTTTCTCTCCTGAGCCAAGGTCAGGCCTGGTGGCAGGAGTTCCTAATGGCAGGGGGTGGGGGGCCCTTCAATCTGCTAAATGTTGGTGACCTCAGTTTGTCTGCTTCCCACCCGCCACCAACCTGGAAACAGGTTGCCCAGACTAGGGAGGAGCGAAGGGGCTAGGGCAGGGGGGCTGCTTCCAGAAAGAGGGTGAGCTGGGGGCCCCACTGGGAGGGAGAGGGATAGCAGAATACAAGAGCCCACTGCGGCAGGCCCAGGTATCAGGGCCCCAGGCTGGGACCATGCCCCACACACCAGCAAGGGCCGGGGAGGCAGATGGAGGCCAGATGCACAGGCTGGCTGCATGTCCTGTGGCTTGGGGTGGGTCATTCCCCCTCTGCGTCCTGTTGGCTTAGCCTGGGAAACGGGGACGGAGACAGTACCCATGCTCCCAGGTGGCCATGACGATGGACTAGAACACATGGAGCACCAGGTGGGCACAGTGCCAAGTGTAACCAGGTGAGAAAGGGCTCTGAGGTTTGCCTGGCTCCAGGATTCCTCTGGGTCTTGCCCTGAGGTGGCCCTGTGCCCTTTCACCCTGGTCTACAGACCTTGGGGAAATGCCAGCGCAGACCCTGGAACCCAGGGGAGGCAGACCCCCTCCAACCCAGAAGGTCATAGGAAATGCTCTCGGATCTGAGAGGGGCAGGATTGGATGGGGTTTTGCAAAAGTAGATGAAGTCTACAGATCCTGCTTTGCTGTGAGAGGCTGGGTGAGGAGGGGACAGACCCTCCAGGGTTGGGGGTGGGTCCCTTGCTGGAACCAGCCTAGCTCTGACTTGGGCGGCCTGGAGGAGGCACACATGACCCTTACAGCCCTCCACTCCTGCAACCTTGTGAGCACTGTCCACTCATGCAAAGCGTGTGGTGGCCATGGGCTGACCCTGGAACCTCCCTGAACCCTGGCTCCCCATCCACGAAATGGGCGTGCCCTCTCCTTGCACATGGCAATGAGGGCAGCGGGTCAGGCAGATCTGTGGCCGGCGGTACTTTCAGGCGGGGAAAGCAGCCCAGAGAGTGCTCTGACCCCCTGCCAGGGGGACACACTCCTCTGTCCCAGGCAGATGCCCATCCTGCGTCCTGCCCACAGACTTCCCCGGGGGAAGTGGGGAGGCCACACAGGCACCCGTGAGCCCAGAGTGCACGCTCAGATGACCCAGGTCCCTTATCCTCAACTTCTTAGAGGAAAAAATGATTTTTTCTGTCAAAACCAGGTACGTAACTTGTGAAACATTACCCTGGTTCTATTTCTTCTACAACAGTGTAAAAATAGGACATTTTCATAGCGAGACTGGAAAATTTTAGCAAACACAAGTGCTTGATTCTAATCTCGGAAAAAACATCCCTTCAGTGGTCCCTCCACGGGAAGAGGCCCCACCGCAGACACACAGCCTGCGCCCCGCCTGGCCGCTGCACTGTAGTGACACCCACAGCAGTGCCCACCGCCCGGCCGGTACAGGGTCACAGCAGGCAGGGGCCACCCTCCCGGAGCAGCAGGGAACCAGGGCGGGCCGACCATACCCGGCACACAGGGAGGGGGCCGACACCCTCCAGCTCTCAGGAGAACCACAGCTGGTGTCTCTCTCCCTGGAGGAGATGTCACAAACAAAGGAATAAGCAGTGGGGGCAGACAGAGGGGACTACCCCCAGGGTGCAGTGCAGAGGCCCTAAGGGAGCTGACACCCACCCATTCCCCTGCCTCCCGCCTCACAGGGCCTCCTGCGGCTCCCCACACAGGCCTGGTGGGGCACAGGCAGCCCCGCCCACCAGGCTGCTCCCAGGGTGGGAGGGGCACTGGCTCCCAACCTCCCTGGCCCCTGCCATCCTCTGTCTCCTGCCCTGCTCAGCGATGTGCGCCCGGGAAACCTCTGGTCCCTGAGCACGCCATGGAGCGCAGCTGAGAGGAAGAGGAAGCGGAAGGGAGGAAGGCCCCACCCTCTGCGAAGCCAAGGTGGTGGCCTGGCAGCACCAAGGGACACTCCTGCCCTGGGAACGGGCTGCGGGGACCCGCCCCCCTCTCAGGTCTTCCTAGGGCACAGACGTACCCTGGTACAGGCTCAGCCTGACTCAAGGATTTAGCTGGGCCCAGGGGACAGGGGACAGGGGTCTTCAAACCTGAGCCATGACCCCAGAGCCCTGCCCCGAGCAGAACCCGCAGCACCGGCAGCCCTGTCACCATGGCCGGCTGTTCTCCCGGCAGCCCCATGTGCTGGCGCCCTTGGGAGAGGCACCTCGAAGCCAGTTTCCAGGCTGTCCGCTTATGTGCAGGGGCAGCCCCAGCAGGGCGAAGGCCCCCCGCTGCCTGTGGCTCTGGCACTGTCCACGGAAGACCAGAGTGCCCAGCCCCTCCTCTTAGCTGGGCACATGGGTCTGGCACACAGGGAGGGGCACTGAGAGCCACAACCCGCCCACCGGAGATGCCCGGGCACCAGCCCAGCCTGGGCGTGGCCCTGCTGTGCAACCCTGAGTAAGCCACTCTGCCTTTCTGAACCTCAGTCCCTGCATCCGTGATACGGGGGGGTAACAACCTGTTCTCACATTCTGCCGTTGGTTCAGCATGTAGGAAGCACGCTTCACGTGGCGCTCCAATCCCCCTGCCCACCCCAGTCCCCACCCTGGGCACTGCCTGCTGGAGGGCCTGGGGAGGGCCTGCCAGTCCCCTGGCCTCGTCTTGCAAAGAGGGCTTGTTTACGTCGGGGGACATCCACAGAACAAGCTATGAGTCCTTGTGGAGGCTGAACCCTTGAAATGGGGCCAAGGGTGTGGTGGGTGGAGCCCTAGGCCTTCCTGCCCCCAGAACAGTCTCTGAGTTTCAGAAGTTGGGGGGCAGTCCTCAGGGACAGGGCACGGGCAGGCGGAGAGTCGGCTGCCCTGGGGAGCCCTCGCAGCTCCCCCACAGGGCCCTCCCGCTGGCTCTGAGGCTCTACCTCAGGTCAGACGCCAGCCCCTGCCCTCCCCAGCCCCAGCCAGGGAACCCAGAGAGTCAGTCTCACACCACTGCCCCAGGCAAAAGGCAGACCCGGCAGGGGCCCCAGCCAAAGCTGACTTCCACATTCCACAGCAGGCGCTCGGGTTACAGGCCTGGCCCGAATGCCCTGACCCCACTGCTCCGGCTGCCAAGACCCCCAGCACCTGACCAAGGCCGGCAGCAGGAGGGGACACTGCGAGAGGCGTGAGTCCAGCAGGCCCTCCTTCTTCCTGTCCTAGCCCCACCCAGGGGGCTGGGGAACTCTCAGGGTGACTAGGAGGGCTCCCCACACCCAGCCCACCTGTCCTCCACGGGCCTTAGGCCGTGGGCCCCAGGGAAGAGCTGAAAGCCTGGGGACAGATGGATGGCAGGGGGAGGAGAGAGCCTGACAGCGGGGGGAATGGGGCCGGAAGGGAGCAAGCAGAGGGACAGTGGAGAGCAGCCAGGGCCAACCCTCCAAGAGACCAAACTCTGCACTCTGCGCCAGCCTGCCCGGTGCTCAGGAGGCCTCCAGGGGCTCCTTGTTCCCAGATGATGCTCCCGCCTGGTCCCCCCCCACCTACTGCTCCCGCCTGGTCTCCCCGCCTGGTCCTCCCGCCTGGTCCCCCCC